>CABFOQ010024104.1:25030-45524 GCA_900660455.1 Gephyroberyx darwinii
TGAGAAAACAGAAGAATGCTTTCATCATAGGTTTGGGGGGAGAGAGAGAGAGAGAGAGAGAGAGAGAGAGAGAGAGAGAGAGAGAGAGAGAGAGAGAGAGAGAGAGAGAGAGAGAGAGAGAGAGAGAGAGAGAGAGAGAGAGAGAGTGAGAGAGAGAGTGAGAGAGAGAGAGAGAGAGAGAGACAGAGACAGAGAGAGAGAGAGAGAGACAGAGAGAGAGAGAGAGAGAGAGAGAGAGAGAGAGAGAGAGAGAGAGAGAGAGAGATGGGTACCGTATGAAGAAAAACTGAGTTTGCCACGTGAGCTTGTGTGTTTGTGGAGGAGGAAGATGAGAAGAATGCAGTGCAACAGTGGAGAAGTTCACAAGAGACAGGTAAAACATTGATTGTGTGTGGCAATACCAAACGTTTTGAGAAAATAAAAACACTCACACATTTAAAAAGATCGATATTGTGCTCTATTAAAGTGCCCGGACAACACACACATATACACACATACACATATATCATTACTGGAAAATGTTGTAATAGAGAATTGTGGGAATAATGGAAAGCTTGGTGGTTTGGTGATGGAACATTCCAGTCAGTGAGTCATGGTGGCAATGCTTTTGAGGTTGCACAAGGCATTGGGGGTGGCCAACAATGGTACTGACCATGTCCTGTGAGCTAGTTCTGCTAGCCCCAGTCAGCTGTCTCTGGGTCAGAGCATTGAATAAACATGGAACATTCAGTCATTTCAAGTAGTCACAGTATTGACTGGGGTTGTCTCATGAAGACACACAAGGGACTTTATAAATACCCGCATTTTGAAACCTGATCTCTGTGGAATTGTTTGGAATGGCTTTTTATCATCTGTACTCACATCGACCTCGCTCAGGATGACGTCAACGACACTACCGATGACAATGAGGAAGTCAAACACGTTCCATGGGTCTCCAAAGTAGCCCTGCACAGACAGGTCAAACAGTTCTGAGACGGCGGGACGCTGAGTTGGGTGCATACCGTTTGAACAACCGATGCTAGGGTCCTTACCTTAGCTTTGAAAGCCAGGAGTTTGAGAATCATCTCCACAGTAAAGAGCACGGTGAAGATCAGGTTCAGAGTGTCTGACAGCTTGGTAACATGGTCTGACTGGTTACAGTGCTGCTCAGATGGGAAAGGTGATGTTTCAAGCAAATATGCATCAGTCATTTCATAATTTCATTCATTGACATACAATTATAGAATGCAGTTTTTAATGATCATACATTATTAAATCTTAGCGGAAATACTAGGGTTAGACCAATATATCGGTTTGCTGATATATCGGGGCTTTGTTGTTAAATATCTGATATCAGAGTTTTAGTGTCTTGTGGTCTAAATGCTCTTAGAAAGGCTTTTCCATCCTGATGAGAATTTCTTGGGGAAACACTGAACCCTTGTCATTTTGGCATGAAAACAGTTACATTTAAAGCTACTGAATATTGGCACAGAATAACACAGCTCCAAATATCAGCATCCGCCTTGAAACCCATATTGGTCAAACCCCAGGACACACCCAGTGCTTTTTAGTTACAACATGCCCTTGATGTATGTACCTGCATCCCCAGACACAAGGTGTTGAGCATAATTAGGAAGAACATGAGGTACTCAAAGTAGCAGGAGGTGACTATGTACCAGACCCTGTACTGGTAGGGGTTCTTAGGGATGTAGCACCTCAGAGGACGAGCCTTCAGAGCATACTGCACACACTGACGCTGGAGGGCAGACAGGACAGAGACAGAGGGGAGGCAGTCAAAAAACAAGGAGAAGTTAGGAGAAGGTGAGGTAAAAGAAAATGAAGATATATCAATGGCATCATATAGAAACTATATAACCAGACATATATATACGACACTTCTTTTCATGTATTCCAAATCCATCTTGGATTTCAAAGGGAATCTTTTGACTTTGGCGACTGTTCAAAGTGTCACCTCTCAGGGTGTCAAGACGGTGAGTTATAGCTCTCCATAAGTGTACCTGGTTCTTGTCCAGCTCACAGTCCTTGTACTCCTGCTCGCCCTGTTCCTGGAAAGTGACAATGACAAAGCCCACAAAGATGTTCATCATGAAGAAGGCAATGAGGATGATGTAGATGATGAAGAAGATGGAGATGTCCACACGGTTGTTGAAGACAGGGCCCATGTCTTCTCTATCTGAATCTATGGCTCTGTACAACAGCCTGGGAAGAGACGGGGGGGAGGGAGATTGGTAGAAAAAGGGATGAAAGATCAGAGACATAAAAAAGCTAATTTGTATAGATTAAATGTATAATTCAGTGGTTTAAACAAGATATATTTGGCCTCCCACCAGACAATGAAATTACTTGCAGCCAAGTATCCACGTAATAAAATATTCTGTTTTCTAACTCGATTAAATCGATTCGATTTTTAAAAAATCCAATGCAAGACGCATTTGATCAAATCAAGAGGTCTTCTGTACTCACTGCGGCCAGCCCTCAAATGTGGAAACAGTGAAGAGAGCCAGCATGCCGTTGAGCACGTTGTCAAAGTTAAAGTCACCGTTGAGCCATTCTCTCTTGGCCAGCACTGTGTCTTGGAGGGAATTCTCTATGTGCTTCACGTAGATCCCCCTGAGAGAAGACAGAAGGGTTGGTCAATCTAAAATGGTACTTGCATTCAGGCTTTGTTCTGATGGATGATATAGTGCAATGTGACAAGATGTTTGTCTTACTGGCAGTCCACCTCTGTCATTTTGGACGAGTCTGTGCAACTGTAGAATTTACCCTGGGAATGAAAGGAGTAAGGATGCTGAAACAAGGCCTCTGCCGTTAGATTAATTTGGAAAAACGACCTTTATCTTAAAACACATTGTGTTGTCTATAACAGCTTTTAAAAACCCACCTTGAAGAGTTGGACTCCTATACAGGCAAACATGAAATTCAGCAGCATGGTAACCAAGACAATGTTGCCAATGGTTTTGATGGCCACAAACACGCACTGGACCACATGCTATCAATAGAGGAATAAACAATGTGCAGGTAATAAATAGTTAGAACCATTGGATACACAGCGTGTGTCTATCAAGAGAGATTCAAAGTGCAGATTTGTGAAAATAGAGAAATGTGTTTTACCTTTAACCCCTTGGCTCTGTTGATAGCCCTTAGAGGCCTCAGCACCCTCAACACCCTGAGAATCTTCACAACAGAGATGGCACTGGACCTGCATACAACACATAACAACAGACTCGATATGCACATCTGGGAATTTGGAAGTATAACAGTCAGGTCATGCATTTCTTTAACGTGTGGTGAAAGCATCAAAATAAAACTCATCTCAAAAGTTAAACTCACTCCATTCCCATAGAGAGCAAGGAGACTGTGACCACAATCAGATCCAGGATGTTGAAGGAGTTACGACAGAAGGAGCCCTCGTGCATGAATGCTCCGTACACTGTCATCTGTAAGTCAGATGCATTAGAGTTATATCCATAAACCGAACTGACTTGCTTTAAGCCTTCATTTTAACCAAAAGGAAAATGCATGTGTTGCACGGCAGCTTCAATACAAAAATATCAGTATCTGTATTAGCCTTCAAAACCCCCATTTTTCCAACCCTATCAAGTATAACCCCATTCCATCTCTACAGAAACTATTCAAAGCATAGCATGAAAGATACATGACATGTTGTTGACTTTACCTTCAGTACAATCTCAATGGTGAACACAGTTGTGAAGACGATGTCAGCATAGGCCAAGATCTGGAGAAAGGCACAGAGGGTAGGGTTGCTACCATATTTCCCCTTCAGTCACATTTAAAGTACATGTAGTCTTAGCGCTGGTGGTCACCTGGTTCCTGTAGGACTTGGGGTCAATGGGGTCCTCAGCGGCCAGGGAGATGGATGAAAGCAGGATGAACAGGAGGATTAAGTTGGTGAAGGACGAGGCGTTGATGATCTTGTAGCACAGCTTGCGGAATCTGATCCACACCCACACGTACACATACACACACATACACACACACAAATGTACGCGCACACACATAGACACACATTTAACACACACACGCGGCAAGATAGTTATCAGTGAGCTTAGTTCTTTGTTTTCATAATAGAAGACAGTATTGAATACAAACACTCTGAGATTGATTATTCCAGTATTCCAGTTGTATATTTGAGTTATTGACTACTGCAATTTGTTATATAACTTTTGAGCTTTTAACCCCATACGAGCAGCCATGTACTCTGGCAGAGCTTTTCTTGCTGTTCCAAAGTCTAGGATGAAAACTAAAGGTGATCAGGCATTTGCTGTTAAGGCGCCTAGACTGTGGAACAACCGTCCAGACTCTGCTGCTTATGTGTACTTTTTAAAATTGTTTTGTTTGTGTGTTAATGCATCTCACAATTATACAGCGCTCTGTAACTTTTGTGTGGAAAAGTGCTGTATAAATATTATTATTATTATCATTATGGTCCAGGAGGACTGTCTGGCTCCTACTTGTTCTGAGGGCCAAAGATGAAGAAGGAGCTGGCTTCAGGCAAGGGAACCGCTTCCTCCTTCAGCTGTAGGTCGGCCATTGGTCGAGGCCGAGGGCTAATGGGGATTTCTGGCTCTACCTCCTCGTCATCACCTACAGTGCGGAGGGAAGTGGAGATTGACAGTCAACTAAAACTATAACTATGTCAAAATGACTTTGACTCATTGGTGGTAAGCCTGTTAAAGGATCACAGACACTAGATAAAAAAGAGAAAGCCAAAACCCAGCCAAATATAAAACAGTATGTCCAGTGAAAGGGAAATCACCTGAATGCCAATGGTGATTCATACAGTAGCCTTTATATGGTAGTGGTTAGAGTATGTCAAAATAGCCTAACTTTAGACTCTGACTATAAATGCTCTTGGGAATCAGCGAAGTCTAATAATAATGAGGGGCTCCTATACTTGTACTGTAACATAGCCAAGAGAGGGGCATTGGTAAACAGCCAGTGTGTTGAATTCTAACACTTGCAACCAGGAACCAGCAACCTTCTGCCACAACTGCATCATTGAGAAATTCAAAGAAGAAATGTAAAAGTTGAGAGGTAGAGGAGTTAGAGACGCAAGAAAAATAGAAGTTTGACTTTTATTAGTCAGTCCTAGTCAGTCAGACGTATTACCTGGAAAGTCTGCAGGTGGGAATGGATCTTTCACTTCATTGACATTGGACTCAAACTCATCGACCTTGAGCTGAAAATCGGCAAGAAAGTGATGTGTAAGCAATGGGTGGAGCATTACACTGCCTTATATTGTATCAGTGCTAAGAGTCAACATGTGAAATCATGTCAACAACACTAACCTTGGCTGTGGTGGGCATGCCCTCGACCTTGGCCCTCTGCTCGGCCAGTTTCTTAGCTATCCTCTCCCTCTCCTCATCAGACTTTTCAGGCATCTTAGATCTGTATGGCAAAAAAGGAATGGGCATAAAAGAGACTTCAGCTTATGGAGGACAGACTCTTTAATTGTGAGTTCATCAGGTTAAAAACATGGTCCTCCAAAAAATCATTTACCTTAGTAGCTTCCTCTTGAGCTTCTCCTCAGCCTTTTCCTTCTGAGCTGAAGTCAGGCTCTCAGCCTCAGCTAGGTTGTCAACAGCGATGGCCAAGAACACATTGAGAAGGATATCTGGTTGTGTTGAGCTCAGGAAAACAACAACAAAATAGACAAAGACCTATGTGCTGATACAGGCCTAAAGTTGAACTTTAGAGCTATTTTTATGAGCATGAGTTCTATATACTCAACTTTTAAATCCTATTGGACTTGGATGACATTGTGAGTACATGTAAAGGATACAGTTTCCACACACAAAGAGGATGATAAAGTAGATGCTGACCAGAATGCCAGGGAAGGCAGGGCCTCCATAGGCCAAAATGCCATTGTACATGATGGTGTTCCAGTCCTCTCCTGTTAGGACCTGAGAGGCAGACAAGAGTGAGACAATGAATCACTGATAAAGTGTTCAGTTAGCTAGATTTCTACAGTACATCACAAAATAAGCTAAGCAAGCTTTCAAGCAACCATAGCAGTTATGGTTAGAGTTCCAAGTGAAAGGAATCTAATTCATAGAGAGTATCTATGAAAGAAGAGGGCGTAGATACTCACCTGGAACACACTGATGAGGGCCTGAGGGAAGTTGTCAAAATTACTGCGCCTGGATCTGTTGTCGGGGAAGTTGTATTTCCCCCCGAACACCTGCATGCCCAGGAGGGAGAAGATGACGATGAAGAGGAAGAGAAGGAGCAGCAGGGAAGCGATGGAACGGACAGAGTTGAGGAGAGAGGCCACCAGATTACTCAGAGAGGTCCAGTACCTGGGAGGCAGGGGAGAGGGGAGAGAGTATTAAAACAAATTCTCAGTCAAATTAAACTGTAATTGTTCCATTAAATTAAATGCAACATCAATTATTTTGTTGCTCAATCCATTCAACTTGCACATCAAAGGCACAACAATTGTCAATTTTAGCGCAGCAGATATAAAAACTATAGAAACAACTGGACGGGGGCTTACTTTGTGACCTTGAGGAGCCTCAGCAACCTGATACACCTGAGTACAGAGATGCCCAGGGGAGTCATGGCTTCCGTAGACAACAAGATCATCTCCACGATGCCACACAGCACCACAAAGAAGTCAAAACGGTTAAACAGGGACATGAAATAACCTCTGGGGCCCAGGGCATACATCTTCACAAACATCTCTACGACAAACAGCGTCAGCAGCACCCTACTGGCAACGTCTGTTGAGAAGAGATAGGAGAGACACATCATGGAACAGGGAAGGACAAAATCCATCAAAAATCATTCACAGATATGTAGTTTAGATGTACAGTGTGCCTATGCAGGAAAAATGTCTGACCAACCTTGTAGGGAGGTAAGCGAGTCAGGCTGGTGGTGGTGCTCCGTAGCTATGGCCAGGGTGTTGAGGAAGACGAGGAACATCACTGCCCAGTAAAAGGCCTTGGTTTTCACATACACCAGGCACTTCATCCTGAAGAAACGGTTCCAGCGACGAGCTAGGCGACTAAACACAAAACGTCACGGTGGATATTGGATGTCCACATTTACACAGTGATGTTGAATAAGTGCATGCCTACAGCAGCAGACTCACAAGTAGTAAACAATTCGACTCTTGCCTTCCAGGCCATACAGGCTGTCTGTGTCAGAATCGCTGGTCAAAGGCAGGAGGCCTGACAAAAGAGAAAAGATTGAAATTCCCAAATACCTGTGAAATTGTAGACTTTTTGTCAACAGTATCTCTACATGGGATGGGTGTTAAGGTGGTTTACCTTTGCCCTCTTGGTCAGCGTCCAGGACCTCAGCATGAGTGATCCACTCCATGTAGCCATGGAGGTCCTCATCCAGCTGCTGACGCTCTCGCAACTTCTGGAACTCTCCACGTGACTTGGCCTTCTCTCGCTCTTTGGTAAACTCTCTGAGTGGTGAGCCAGAGGAAAGTATAGCACATATATTACTCTGTTTTCTCATGGAAAGAAGAAGATACAGAGAGTAGAAATGACAGGAGAGAGATTTGGGTAGCTAAAGAGTTGTCCTACCCACTGAGCACGCCCAGAACCAAATTGAGCACAAAGAAGGAGCCCACAAGAATGAGGGTAACGAAGTAGAGCCAGGGCCATTCATTCCCTATGGCATCATTGACCTGAAAGACAACACAGGGTCACTACTGTCAGTTTCAAGCTCTGATCCTGGTAGGTAACTCCAGGTTTTCACAATCAACACCAAAAATATCAATAACAAATCAATCAATCAATACCAAAAAAGCTAGATGTCCTAACATTGAATCTGGAAACACAGCTGAGATAATGTTTAAGCTCTCACTGACCCAGTAGAGCACTTCAGTCCATCCCTCCATGGTGATAGACTGGTAGACAGTGAGCATGGCAAAGCCAAAGTTATCAAAGTGGGTGATGCCATTGTTGGGCCCCTCCCATCCCGGCCGACACTCGGAGCCATTGATGAGGCAGCGGCGCCCATTACCAGCCTGGGCACAGGGGGCAGGCAGCTCACCCTCTGCTGTGGCATAGATGTCTGGGGGGCAGAGGGAGGATAACATGAATTTCATGTATAATGTCAAGTTATTGTAAGCGATAATATGATGAGAATGACTATGAATGGTGACAATGACAACATGCAACTGTCTCTAACGGTGCCCTTGTTTACATACTTGTTCCAGTGTAGTAGCAGGTCTTATGCATCTTGCACTTGAAGAGCTCCAGGCCCACGATGGCATAGATGGTGACTAGTAAGAAGACCAGTAGGGCAATGTGCAGCAGAGGCAGCATGGCTTTGAGGATGGAGTTCATCACCACCTGCAGACCTGGAGGGGAAGAGCAATGAAAAAGCAAATGATCACGGTAGTGCAAAACTACATTGTAACACTTCTTCATACAGAAAACTATCAAACATCTTACTGGGGACTCCAGAGACCAGGCGTAGGGGCCGCAGCACTCTGAAGGCTCTCAGGGCTTTCATGTCAAAGCCCCCACCCTTCTCCAGTGGCACACCCGCTATCTTATTGATGGTATCGATGGCAAAGGTGAAGAGGCTGTTGGCAAAGATGATACAGTCATTGACATTGCCTCTACAAAACTGTAAATTTCACTATATTAAACTGTACACTTATATTACTGTTCAAAGGAAAATGTATTATAAAATAAACACTGGACATCATGACCTACTAGAATGTAACATGTTGTTTTGTGTCTATAAAGCGGATGCTTTTTTTGGAGTTTTGCATTGATGTTGTGAAATGTATTGCTTTTTTCAATGCAGGTCATCAACTCATAAATCTGAAAATCAATACACTTTTAACAAGCCGTTACATTTTCATTTTGTTGTTGACGTGTCCAAGCTGGCTACCTATAAAATTACAGATTTGGTCAAGGGAGGCTGTGTCCAAAGACCTTTGGTCGTGGAGATTTCCATCTGCAGCCCAGAGCTCAGCTTACCCCATGAAGACGATGACAAAGTCCAGTATGTTCCAACAGTTCCGTAAATAGGCGCCCTCATGGAATACGAGCCCATACGCCACTATCTTCAGAAAGCACTCTAAGGTGAAGACGATCAAGAAGATATACTCCAGACTCTCCTGAATAGAAACACACACAAACCAGGAATTGAGATTTTATGACGCTCACCCGTCTCAGGCCCCGTTCTTTAGGGAAATATGCTGAAGTGAGCGTTAGTGGCAGAATGATTGGAGTAATTGAAACCTTTTGGAGGGAAGAGCAATAAGCTACAAAAGATTTGCTCGTATTAGAGGAACTCATTAGGTCTGATAGCCTGTTAACTCATCTTAGTGCTGCTTCAACAGGACCTAGGATGGTTTAAACAGCTGGATGGCCCATAAATCACTGAGATTAGAAGAACCTAGAGCCATAATTTAACAAGTGTTTTGTTAGACTGTCTAATGCATTGCAAAGTGTTTTTAAAAAAAAAATCAAAATGCTTTGTTTAGAGATGGTAAACCTGGATAAGTGTCGGGTCAGTTGAATGAGATCGTTCATCAGCAAATTGGGCCTGTATCATTAGTGTTGATATTTCCAGAGAAGAAAGAGGTCGACACACGGCAGAGAGTCACAGCACCATATATGGTTTTCCTCAGACTTGACTGAGTATTTGTATGTGTTTGTGTGTGTGTGTGCACAGTGACCGTCACTATAACAGACAGAGGAATACACAGAGGCAGCAGGACTTACATTTGTACCACAGTGTCAGGGAGGTTTTATTTTTCCAAAACAAAAAACCACATGTCATTACTTTACTGCATACAGCATTGTACTTGTTATGAAAACATTGGATGAAATAAGTTCTCTAGTCCTTCATTGTTGACTACAGTACACATGCGGCAGGAGGAGAAACTAGGAGTATGATACGATTCCCAAGGTATGTAGCTCAAATCCCAATTACCAAAAAAATTGGTGGGTTTATTTGAGTTATGCTATAAATGCTGTGTTTATTCCCATTTCATCCTAATAAACAAATCCGGTCAATAATACTTGGCTGAAATATTCAGCTGCATCCATCCCAGTCCCTTGGTCTCTAATCACGTACAATTTCCAAGGCCAATCTAAAAAGCACTAATAAGAAAATACAGAGTTATTGACTAAACAGTAAGAAATATTGTCATTCAAATACACCCAAGTCTCATCTAGCAGAGCCATGCTCCTGTGTAGTAGTGGACCACGGCGGTATGAGCCATCATATTTGATGAGTATAGGCTGGGTTACTTGCGGCAGTATTTGGAGGGGGGGGTGCACTTGTACTACTGAGACACCCTGGCCAGCTCCTCTTACATCCCTCACATCTCTGGAATGACACACTAAGAAGTCAGAGGGATTTGGGATGAGGCGGGCAAGGGGGAAGGAATCTTAAAGCAATGGGGTCAGTATTAGGTCCAGATGATATCTAATGACTTGAATTTGGCTGGGGGATAAATTGGTTGTGTACTCTCTGGATGGACATTAGCTTTATCCTGGTTGTGCGTTATTAGGATGTGAGGGCTGTGGGAGTTTACTGACTGCATGGTGAGTGGCAGGTGGTGGATGCTATACGTTAGCACTTGAGATCAGGCCCCTTGAGCAGGGTCAGCTAAGTCAACCCTCGTGTGTGCATGTGTCTCCATCCACCACTGTACCGCCTGTGGCCTTTTCTGTCACAGCCAGCCACCTCAATACCATATTACCAGTCAACACAACAACAGAATAGTCAATAGGAAACTGTGTTGACAAGATGTGTGCACCATGCAAGTGCAAACACATCTTGCACTTTCTATACCAAACACACACACACACACACACACACACTCACACACACACACACACACACACACACACACACACACACACACACACACACACACACACACACACACACACACACACACACACACACTCACACACTCACACACTCACACACTCACACACACACACACACACACAAACATACAAACACATTCATCATCGCACAAAAAATCCCCTGAGTGGTGTGTTATATGTTTCAGTCCCTGACCTATACTGCCTACACCCCCAGAGCAGTGTCAACACACACCTATGGTCTAAATTTAAAAACTCCAGGACTCACTTCAGGAGAGTCGAGTGTGTAAACACCTGCCACCCAGCTAGCTTTACAATACTAACATAGGAGACCCTCTGAGTCACTTGCCATCTAGAGTAGGAGGAGTTATCAAACCATTCCTGACCAACTGTCAGGCGACTTTTTATTAGCAGAATATACAATATTAATGTCTGTTTTAAAGGGAGTGTCAAGCAAGCCCATAACACTCATTGTCCCCAGATATAAGAAGAGATTTTGATGGCAGTAGGAGACAAACTCACTTGATGCTTATTTATTGCTGCACTGAACATCCTTGGCTAGTATGTACATCAGATGCTGCGTATTGGTAATTATTTCTCAGAATTGTGATCCGTTATGTTCTTCAACAGCCAGTTTCTGATGACAGATGGACAAATACAGCATGGCGTCACAACTGCTTGATAACATTCTTCTGTTCTTCTGAAGGCCCAGATGAAGCTCAAAGTAATGTTGGCATGTTGTAAATGGGGATTAGGGGCCTAAGTGAATGACCAGTGAAATCCTAGCCAGTGTGTTTGACTTCACTGGCTCAAAACAGACAAACACAATAGTCTGGTGAAGTCATCTTCTGATAAAGATGAAGGACTGGATCCTCAAGAGATAATGAGTCAAATATTTTAAAGATGGTAAGGGTAAACTTTAAAGGGAGACTATGTGATGGTACAGTCTGTCAAACACCAAAATATTGGGTAGCGTCAACTTCATTACAGTATAATATCATCCCAACATATCATAAATTTCAACACACACATTCATCTATCCTGCCAGAGTTCCTCATCCCCTCAGTCATACTTACATAAAAGCATGTCTGTGTGTGTGTGTGTGTGTGTGTGTGTGTGTGTGTGTGCATACTCACCAAGCTTGAGTTGGTGTTATTGCTGTCCTCCTCAGGCATGGGCAGGAACACGGCCAGAGCTACACAGTTAGCAAAGATGGTCAGCAAGATGATGATCTCAAAGGTTCTGGAGGAGGCAGCTCAGGACCGTAACAATGACCCATGAGGAGGACTGGTAGATGCCCAGATCCCCAGAATGGGCTTACGATGGCATATTTAGAAAATAATTTAACACACTAATAACAATTCACACTAATATTTGAGCTCATCGTGTATGTACATGGTCGTACCTGCTGTCATCAAACAGCTCTATAGCCACCAGCATTGATCGGTGCCACTTGATGCTCTCTGAAACACCATCCCTAAAACAGCTCATCAATCTGCCAGCTCAGTACTAACTGTGTGTGTGTAATCCTGTCTGCTGTGCAGGTCCATTCCCACCCATAGGGGGCTCCCTAAGAGAATTCCCCTGCCAGCTCAGCATCATGTCTCCCTGTGATGCCGCAGGACAGCTGCACAGCCCCAGAATATGACCAAGCCATTTAAACACACACCACTTATCAAGAAAAAAAGATAGCAGTTACTTCTACTACGAGACTTTCATCCATTCCAAAGGCTGTGAGCATTGGTAGAATAAAAAACACATTTATTTATTTAGTGTAGTATTTAAACAAGATTTAGCCTTTTCCCTGAACATTGCTCTGCTCTGAATACTGTACCTAAGGCAAACACATTTCCACTTCCAATGTGATTCACACCACTGAAGTATAACTTGGCTAAAAAATAAATAAATAAAATAAAATAAAACACATCCTCAGACATCAAGAATGAGACAACACAATTCATTTTAAAATTAATTTCAACCAAGAAACTTTGGTCTTTCAGGTGCAGGACATCACAAATAGACTAAAAATCAAAAAGAATGTCTGCAACACTCTTGCTCCCGAAGCCAGAGAGAACAACATTTTGATCACACAGAGTTTTGTCAGAACCTGACAAAAAATACATAACGATAAACAATCAAAAAACAAAAAAAACTCTTTGGGAGTAAGAGTGTTGTGGACATTCTTTTTCAGTTTTACTCTATAATTCCATATTTCCTACTGATAAAACGATGAAAACAGGGTACCCCACCGGATAAACACGATCAATACTTTAAACTAAAACTTTATTGAATGCTTTCCCCACGATACACCACAATACTGTAATGTGCATCACAACCTATTTCAGATCCACTGTATATATAACCATGGCTTCTCTGGGAATGGACATCAGACCAAAAGCAGGAAGAACCCACATCGCTCAGCAGCCTGCCTGCAGACGCCACATTTCAGAGCTACTCGTTCCACATTAAAAGCAGAATGCCAACCAGCCAGGACACTTATCACTAAAGTAATTGTTTCTGTCTGAAAGCTGTAAATAGCTCAGGGTTTAGCAGCCCTCCTTATGAAAGGACAAGGGTTACATGCTTGACGTTGACAAAGGGCAGCCAGACACAACACAAGTCTTAACACCCTGAGGAGCCCCGTCAACAGAGATTTGAAAAAGACTTGGCTTGGTCATGACTATCACAGCTGGACCACACGGCAGCTGACAATTCACCGCCCTGCATTCACATCGTTTCTGTGTTCAAGAAATGCTGTATAGCTGACATGTTGACAGCCTGCAGTGATCTCAAGGCCTAAACCACGTATAATACCAGTATTACACATACTGTACAAGAGTAAAAGTTTCTCAGAAATTGTACTTCTTTAGCTGGATTGTCATTGAATATGTTCTGCGTGATTGGTGCTGTGTGTGTGTGTGGCGTGTGTGTGTGTGTGTTAGTACAGTATGAAGGATACTTCCACTCCACGATGTTGATGCAGGCCTTGCGGAAGGGGTTTTTGAGAGTGAAGAGGAAGAGGGAGCGTGCAGGTCGAGGGTTTCCCCCCGTGGCCTGCAGCTTCTTCAGCTTCTCCCTCTGCTTCCTCTTCAGCTCCTCCTCATTCATGATGACCGGCTTGGCCGCCTCTCCGTTGGCCGCCATCTCGATGCCTTCTGAGACAAACTCCCTATCCTGGAAAAATGTCACCAAATATTCCCAAAACTGAGGCACAGTATAACTCCCTGTTCCAAAGGCCTCGCGGGTTCAAATCCTTTGATCCTGTGTGTGCTCCTGCGCCGCCCTCTCTTCTCCCTCTGCCTCTCTCACACAGAGCCACAGGCCTTTCCTCCGGGCTGAGGGCTTGTGACAGAAAAGTCCACTAGGCGGGGAGAAATAATCGGAGCCCAGAGCTGCTGGAGGAGCAGTTGGCCTCGCTGTAGTTTAAATATAGACTGTGTACCACTGACAGGCCATGCTTGGGGATGACTCAGAGGGTGGGGGTGGAAGGTAGAAGAAGGGGGTAGGTGGGATCTAAGAGGGTGGGGTTAGGGGCAGCAGTGGCAGTTCGGGGGGTCTGGAGGCATCATAGCACCCGTCCGCTCTCCCTCTCCAAAAGAGACTCAGCGGCTCTCCTGCTGGCCACTTGTCTCGAACCCTTAACTGTGAGAAGAAGAAGAAAGGGAGCAGAGAGGAGGGAAAAGAGCGGTGGATGTTTCTGCCTTGTGTGACACTGAGCAGACCGAAGGCAGTGTTTAGACTCTCAGTGGGGTTTGATGAGAGCAACAGGCCAGAACACGAGAAATGATGAAGAGACCTCTTGAGATGGTCAGCTCCAGAGTCCCTCCAAACTCTTACGTGACATATTTACACGGGTAGGAATCCCATCGATCTTGCTCAAAGAAATTAGTTTGGATGGAGAAACATATGACTTAGAAACAGAACAATACTGATTCAGGACAAAGCAACTTACAACTTACCAGATTGAATGTATATCAGTGCAGTATCAGGTTGAGTTTAATTTGTTGAAATTGTTTTCACCATAACTGAACACCACACCAAATTCAAGATCAATGCATTTGATTCCAAAAAAATGAGTGGCGGGGCCACATAAATCTGTACTCTGTCACCCCCTAGTGCTAACCAACAGTACCACTGACTAGAAAAGGGAAGAATCTGCAACCAAACATGATGACTAATTAAAAAAACTCTTGTGTCCGACCAGTGTTGTTGTTTTTTATTTTACACCAAGCAGAATGTAGAGACGTGAAGACATTGAGGCCACTAACCCAGTCAGACTGGAGATAAATGCACAACATTGACAAAAGGCTCTTAAAACATCAAAATATATCATAGGCGGTATGACATTATGTTACAACAATTACAGCAAATGCTTCGGTGATAAAATAAACCAAATAAATAAATAAATAAATAAATATAAAAGTAAATTCAGTGACACAATGACGCACGTGAGGGCCATTCGAAGCCATGAGGCATCCCAGTGCTGCCACACACTACCACATTATCACAGCTTGACTGACCTAGGACATTCTCTATTGGCAGAGATTTGTCTGAGGATGGTCGTGAAGCTGTTAATGGTCGCCCTGACTCATGCTGTTCTCCCTTTGTGTGGGAAGTATGTTAGGTCAAACTCTATGGGAAAATGTTACCTTATATGTAGCTAAACATTAACTTTGACGATGGTGCACTGGTAAATGATTGTACTGTAACTGCTACTTGGTTGATAACATGTCATGTAATATGCTGAATTTATCAGTGGACAAGAGTTATATTTTGCAAGGCAACATTTAACTGCCAGGTTTTGCAATAGGTTTGACATTCTCTCACACACAAAGACACATCAGGGCTATCTTAAAGGTGTCAATATCCAAGCTAAGAAGTCACAATCCCAAGGCATAACTAAGAAATTTACATTCCTTTCATTAGTCTGTTAGTGCAAATACTATCGAAATATGTCTAGGTAGGGTTAGATCACACACATCAAGCTGGGGCAAATAAATGATAAAATAGATGCAGTGCTTGACTGGGGAATGTGCATTGCTTGGCAATAGCACAAGCAGGGTACCATTATTATCCCCCTATCCAGTGAGTCGAACATTCACAAACAAAAGGCTTACCTGTCCTGAGGTAACTTCACAAACAATAACGCTACGCTAAGAAAGATAGCTTCGTGATTCATTAAATTGGCAAGTAATAAACAACAAAATTCATCATGAGAAAGCTTAAGGGCTGTTCATAGTGGTGCCTAAATAGCCACAACAGTGCCAACATCACACAGAGAAATTCCAAAGCTGTTGCAGAGTTCTTGGAAAAGCTTTAAATTGCAAGTTTGCTGAAATGATTGAGATTACATTAAATCCATTCAGATTGTGGAGGCTAGCAGTTCAACAACTTACTTAGCCTTTAGTGCTCTGCTTTAAGACCCCCCCCAAAAAAAACAACCCCAAACCCATCTGATCTTGTTAGATCGATATTCCTAGATATTTCTCAATAAGGAAAACTATGAATTCAGAGGCTGCTGTGCATTTAAATGAGAAGGGGATTGGTAATAATGCGGCTGGTGACAGTGTAACAGGGCTGAGCCTGGGGAGTTTACCTACTCTAGCCCTGATCTGAGATCAGCCATAGGGTTTAACTAAGCATCTTGTGGCGATCAAAAACAGTCTTGCGTTGTTCCTGGACCTGCTTCTTCCAGCGCTGCTGTGCCCCCTCAACGCGCTCCAGCATTGTGTTTCCCCTGGCCTGAGCGCTGTCCACCTGCGGACGCATCTCCTGAACACACACAAAATAGTTTGAATCAACTAAACTTCACATTCAACTGAAATAACATATGTATGTTACATAGATGTGTTTGAGTTAGTTATTGTTTGTGTGTGTGTACCTCAGAGTCCTCCTCGTTGTGCAGGGGCTGGGTGTAGGCGTCATGTTTGCGGATGAGGGGGTCGACCAGTAGCAGGAACAGCATGTAGAGCAGCAGGGCACCCACAACAGACAAGTAGATGATGATGGTCACCTGGGACAGACAGGATGGGAAATGCTAGTCCCGATACCAAGCAGAGTCCCTTTTGACAATACAATAACCTGGCAAAAGCCCCAAAATGCTGATATGAGGTCAGTTTCGCCATTTCTGCCTAGATGACTAGAAGCTGATCCCAAGCCACCCTTAACTTCTGGTACCCCCTGCCCTCCCTGTAAACACTGCAGCCATTGTAGACTTCTCTCAGAACTAACATTTTGTTATGATTGAATACGAACACAGTGAACCTAAAGAGTCTTGACAATGTTTTAGATGATTTGTGTAATGGGACAGACAATCCAGGTGAGATGAAGAAAAATAAAAACATCATAACACTGTTATTCTACTTTAAAGAGGTAATCATCTATGTTTCTAGGAGGCACTGTAAAGCACATTTGTGGCATAAGAGGGAGTGTGGTACCTTGATGGTGTTGCTGCTGCGTTCCTCATACTTGCACTCGCACAGCAGGCAGTAAGCCTCCACATCATGACCAGGCACTGGCATAGGCTCCACTACATGGAGGCAGTTACTGGGAAGCATACGCCAAAACAGTCAGTTACACATCTCCACATACATTGGCCAGACAAATATTGCTGAATTATTTTAGGGAAAATTAAATAGCATGTATCAGAGAGTTTGTTGTGCATAACAGGTTGAATAAAGGGTCTCCTTACCAATCTTTCTGGGAGACATTTCTGTTATAGATGTGGCCAGTGATGTTTCTGTATGGCGGGCAGATACACTTGCAGCGCACATCCTCAAAGTTCTGTGAGGTTCAAGACAATTAGGTCAACCTGGATGTCCTTCACTTAGCTAATTACTTGTTCAAGTGGTATACGTCAAATATGAAACAACGGCATCGAGTGAGTTACCTTAGCTTGCGCAAAAACAACAGCCTCCAGCAGAAACACAGTCACGACCATGGTCACAACAAAGGAGCAGGATCCTTCCCTCCAGGAGGACATTTTCCCACAGGCAAGAATATCTGCGCTAGGGTTGGAGAAACACCCGCAAAATCCTATAAAACACAAAAGCCACTCGTGTTAACAGATACAGCAGGACAGTTAGCTGGTAAACTCATAATAGAAATGACAACTGCGGTAACGTAAGTTTGTGTAAAAGACACAAAACGTCACGGTGGAAATAACTTACGTTGCGATAGTAGCTGCAATAATTTGCTTTGTCAGGCATTCAGAATGAATACACTGGCTGTATTCACAAATACAATGTCGGATATTGCTGCGTACCCAACTTCCCAGAGAATATTCTCCGCCTCCTTCTTCCGGGTTTTCTTCCTCCTGGGTCACCACGAATTGCAAGCGGGAACGTGCAGCCACACCGCCACCTACTGGACAGGAATACAGACACAGAGATGCAAATAAATCTTACAAAGTTTGATTTAATATTAGCGTCAGCTTTTAGATGTGTTTTGCCAGTTATATATGCTATATATGTATGAAGGTTACAGTATATAAAGTTATATATAATATATATCTATATAACTAGCATAGATAGATAAATATATATATATGTTATATATTTATGTTCAACATTTCAAATTACAGCACAGTGCAACTGGAAGGTTCTTGTTCACAACTAATCATTCCCTAACGCTAATCACCATTTCCAGGGATCAGATAGTGGAGAGTCTGCAATGAAACTGGATGAATATTCCCAAAACAACCAGATCAATCCAAGACCAATCATACCATACCAGAGTTTATTATATGTTACACCAAGCAAGTTTTTTAGACATGAGCAAAAGAGCAAAAACATTCAGTGCAAAATAAGAATCCAGTCAGACTGTGGTAAAACACAAATACAAAACATTGACATAAACATTCTTAAAACAAGTAGATATCATATAATAGAATATAGAAGTTATATCACCGATTGGACAGTATCTTTAACACTTCATTCATTTTTTTTCTGGTGATGAAAATGAATGCCTAGTTATAATCTTAGCTTTCATTTCAGTTAACCAGAATACCCTTCACACACTTTTTTTTCTTTCTTTCTTTCTTTTTTTCTTTCTTTTTTTCTTTCTTTCTATCTATCTATCTATCTATCACACATTTTTTTTCTTTTTTTCTTTCTTTCTTTCTATCTATCTATCTATCTATCTATCTATCTACAAAATATTTACAAAAGATATTTTAACCCATTCAGTAGTAGCAATAGCCTATATAGTCCAATTTAGTGACAAAATTAGTCTGTAACATATTTCTGGCGCTCAGACTTGATTGAGGAGTGCGTGAGTCATCAAAATCTTTTCCAATCTTTAAGTCAACACTGTTTTTACCTCAAATCCTGTCTCCCTGGTGGAATTTGTGATGTAACCCCCGGCTTCTTGATCCAATCAATACCTCTATTTCCTGGTAATCCTGCTTTCACATCTCTCTGTATAGTAAGCTACTCATACCTTTAATAAGCCATAGAAATCAATGGCTCACAAATTCAACATGAACCACTTGAGCTCGTGGTCACAGAGATCAATTGAGACCACTGTTATTTCTCTAATGAGCTATGATATCAGTGTGAAAAGCACAACCCCATTCTCTGTCCAACCCCAATCATCCATGTAACCCCTTGAATCTACCGCCTCTCTAAACAACTGTAATTCTTCCATCCATTGATGAATACAGTATCTTTAGAGGCTTCCATGTCTTCTTGTAGTCAGTATGCACATTATTTATGTACCATACAACCCTCTTCAATTTTTGACCTATGTGAGTCTTCTATCAGTATTTCCTGCTCTCATCAGCTCACTCCTGTCATTATAAGGTACTTGGTTCTCTGTCCATTCTGATGCACAGCCAGGCTCCTTATAACAATTACAGCAGAAATGACACTGCCCACGGCTCAGTGATAGAATTATGAATGGGTTGTTCAGCCTATATTTAGGTAGTTGAAGAATAATTTATGTGAAAAATACAATTACCCTACGTGAAATGATTAGATTAGCTCTAAACTGTACTAGCCAACTAATGTAGACAAACAAAGTGGGTCGGCGGTGGACTGCACCACACACCCGGGCTATAATTTAGCTAATGAAAATGATTTATTATGGCAAAACTGCAGGGAAATGCACCTTATAAAAAGGATTAGAAAATGTCAACTTCTCGTATCTGTCAAGGTTTTTCAAGGTATCGATTGACTCAATCTATTCAAGGCATTAATTTTCATGGGTCTGAAAAACAACTGTGGGCAGTTTGCCCACTAGGAGATGCTATAAGGCCCAGCGCATGAGCAAACTGAATCCAGACCAGCACACCTTGGAGCAGTAGAGCTCGATCCAGATACAGTAAGATGTAGGGGTAAAGGGGTATGAAAAACAAGCTTTCAATATTGTTTGAAATCCTCAGTCCAGACATGTCACTGAACCCGTCAAGCTACATAAAGAACACATAAACACTATGTAATTATAGTCACCAGATTACGTTAGTAAAAGGTTTTCAGTTTCTGCCCAATCTGAAGTCCTTTTAGTATGCTTTATTGTAGTGAGCTCAATTTCTTTTTGGTGCATTATGTCCAAATAAAGTCATACATGATGTAGAAATATACCTATTTCTGTCCTTATCCTCCCACTCCTATACATCCTCCAACCTTCTGTTGAAGGTTCTTTCTGACCTTTATCAC
>CABFOQ010024105.1:16075-29941 GCA_900660455.1 Gephyroberyx darwinii
TTACATTCATAAATTCGTGCAAATGCAGACACACACTCCCACAAACAGAGACGGTGCATTAGTAGAGGTAGTCTATTTGCATATAAATGCGTTCCAGTGTGAGTGTATTGTTGGCTGGTTGGGGCGGTGGTGTGCAGGGAGGATATGGCAGACAGGGTGGATAAGCTCCTCCAGACTTAATATGCATGTCAGGCAGATTGGGAGATGATAGTCTGCTTTGTAAATGTTCTGCCAGTCGCAGATCGATCACTGAGCTACCACGCCAGCTCTCTACATGCGTATATATATCTACCTCGCTCTATCTCTTCCTCTCTCTCTCTCTGTTCTTGACATTAATTAAATGTAAACCACCAGCCATCTGCCGCCACTTAAGGGAAGCTGACCTCTTGACCTCCAGACTCGGCACGCCAATGTATCCCCTATATGTGTGGGTGTTATGCTCACACACACACACCAGTGGGGAGCCATTTTACTATACTTGTGAGGACTTTCCATTTAATAAATTAATTTCCTAACCTTCTAACCCTTACCTGAACCCATACCACTACCCCATTTTTTTATGTGCCAAAGACAAAAATAGCTATGTGTAATTAAGTGTTGAGTACATTTTTTTTTATATCATTTTGAGTTAATTCAACAAGACAAATTATGTTGCCTTGTGGGATTGACCACCCGCAAGGCAAGGCAAAGGATACAAGGCCGGGGCGGTGCAGACCTAGGCCTCGTGGACCTTGGGAATGGAAACTGGAATTTGGAATGTGGAACGTAACCTCTCTGGGAGGGGGAAGGAGCATGAACTGGTGAGAGGTACCACCTAAATATAGTTGGGCTCACCTCCGCGCAGAGCGTTGACTCCGGAACCGAACTCCTTGATAGATGGGTAGTCTCTTTTCCTACTCAGGAGTCGCCCAGGATGAGAGGCTTCGGCCGGGCGTGGGGATATTCACAAATCCACGGCTGGCTGCCTCACAATTGAAGTTTCTCTCAGTGGATGAAAGGGTCACCTCAATGCGACTGTGAGGGGCTGCTTATTGATTTCACCCATTGAATCAATTTCAGTCATGAAGAAGGAAGAGAGAGAGGAAAACTCTGTGATGTGTGTGAATGTGCTTAACAGCACTTCAGAGTATTCAGCCTTCTTGGAAACGCTGGGTGGGGTGGTGGGAGACTTTAACGACTGGGATACCTGGAGGGGCATGATTGGGAGGAATGGCCTCCTTGATCTGAACCTTAGCAGAGTGTGGTTGTTGTATTTTCTGTGCTAATCATGGACTATCCATAACAAACACGTTTGAACACAAGGTGGCTCATGAGTGTACATGATAGCAGAGCACCTCGGGCCAAAAGTCGATGATCGACCTCATAGTTGTTTCATCAGACTTGAGGCCATTTATTCTGAAGAGAAAAGCTGAGGTGTAAACTGATCACTATCTGGTGGTGAGTTGGATCAGATCACAGGGGAGGTTGTCAGACAGGCCTGTTCGGCCTAAACAAACTGTCACCTCCAAGCGGACTTCTCTTGCATCTGGGCTGAGTTGTGGACATGGAGTCAGACTCTGTTCAAAACCTTTGTCGCTGAAGCAGCTGCAAGGAGCTGTGGCCAGAAGGTGGTCAGTGCTTGTTATGGTGGCAACCCAAGAACCCCGCTGGTGGACACTGGCGATGAGGGGGGTTATCAAACTGAAGAAAGAACCGAAAGCCTAGGTGTGGGAGAAGTTTGGTGAGGCTATGGAGGATGACTTTCAGCCAGCCTCAAAGAGGTTCTGTAAAATCATTCGGTGACCCAAGGGCAGAGAAATGCTGACCTCAACTGGGAATATTGTCGGAAGGTGGAAGGAGCAATTTGAGGAACTCCTAAACCCGATAAACGCCTTCTATGCAGGAGGCAGAGCTAGAAGATTTGGGCGGGTCAGGGTCCATCTCCTTGGCAGAGGTCTTCGGCAGAGGTAGTTAGAAAGCTCCTCAGTGGCAAGGTGCCGGGGGTGGATGAGATTCATCTTGAAATGCTGAAGGCTCTGGATATTGTGGGGCTGTCATGGTTGACAAGTCTCTTCAATGTTGCATGGACCTTGAGAACAGCTCCCTTGGATTGGCAGAATTTTTCAAAAAGGGGGACCAGAGGGTGTGTTCCAGCAACAACATATGCATCCAAAGCCACCAGTCTACCTGGGACACATGGATGATTTTGGTGTCTATGTTCTCGTCACTTAAAGAGTAAGTTGACCAATGGAACAATCTCAAAAAAATTCCACACATAGTTTATTATAACATTGTATAATCAACAACAAGTTATGGACGTAGAAATACATAAGCAACTGTCATATACGCACTGACACAGATGCTACACACACACACTTTCACCCACCCATATGAGTGATGAGATCCTATTATCTAAGTGATCCCCTGTAATGGCAGTTGGCTGGGGTCAGAGGATGACCCAAAGGTCAAGTCAAAAGAATCGCCAGCTCTAAAACACATACCAGCCTGTCTGTCTGTATATGTGTTCATTGGTCTGACTCTCTGTCCACCCAACCAAGAGTTCATTGGGCCACTGGACACATGCCAATCAAAGTGCTTGCTCCGCATCCTTCTGCTCTGTGCTAATGCTGGCGGCTATCATCTGATGAGACTGTTAATGGATTACACCATGTTATTGTTTATGTGATTGTCCCATTGGTCGACTTCCCCATTAAGTGATGAGAACACCAAAATCATCCATGAGTCCCCCAGTAGATGTTTGGCTCTGGAGCTCCAGGCTAACACTTTAGTATACACTATGTTGAGTCATAGTACATAATCCAAATTGAAGATAGGAAACTCTTCAAAATATTTGTGTTAAAAGACTGTAGAACACATCA
This sequence comes from Gephyroberyx darwinii, assembly GCA_900660455.1. NCBI lineage: Eukaryota > Metazoa > Chordata > Actinopteri > Trachichthyiformes > Trachichthyidae > Gephyroberyx > Gephyroberyx darwinii. Next base: position 18,934 of record CABFOQ010024105.1, read on the forward strand.
AAGAATAATGCGCACTGGTATGTTATACAGACATTACTTAGCACTGCCCCCTCCTATGGAAACAGGGAAAGCAATCCCTGCTAATTCAAAATAGACTACTAGACTTAGCTGCATTATTAAGCTCCAATAATTTAAGATATTTAGTGTTTAGCTTTAGAGCTGCTACAAGTTCTCAGTTCCTCACATTTGAAACAATAATGGTCTACTATGACTCAACACAGTGTAAGCTAAAGTGTTAGCATGGAGCCTACTATCACTCCACATAGTATATGCGTCTTGTATCTCTTTTGCTCCCCCATTGCTAAGTGCATTTATTCCCTCCTCCTCAACCTTTATCTATCATGTTGCTCTCTATCACTGTCTATCTCAGTCCTTGGGGTATGGCAGTCCTCCTACTACCATAGTACTGCCTGGCAGATGGAAACACAGGCCTGTAATGTAGATAATTACCTGTACAAGCCAAACATGATGTTGAAATAATAAAGAAACATCTTATCTCTCATCCCTTTTCAAGGCAGCGCTAGCGCTATCTCCTGTATGAATTTGCTTGACACGCCGCGCCCCCAGAAAACCACATTGCACGATAATGCAGAATTCAAACGATTCCCGCTACCTGATTAGTTCAAAGCGACTTTATATTTCAGCAGGTTCTTTCTCTCTCTCTTTCTCTAGAGTGGGAGACGGGCTCGGATGAGTAAGACTGCGAATCAGACGCTGTTTGTCTTTTGTTGAAATGAAAGCCTCGCAGAACAAGGGCCCCTCTTTCCACAATGGTGAGAGAAAGAGTGTCTTCATGTAGCGTCAGAACAATGGGGAGTTTTCATGTGATGTGTGGCGGAGACACTGCTTTTGATTCCCTATATCACGAGGCTGTATTTACCTTGCAAATAGGTTACATTGGCTTTCTTATCCTTTGGGCCCCTTCCTTTCCATTCACCAACAGAGTTGCTTGTGATAGGCACCAATGATGGGAGCCTCTTTGTGTGTGTGTGCATGTACTGTATCTGTGTAATTGGGTGCGTGTGTGTGCGTGCAATATGTGGACGTGTGCACGGAGCTTCCTCTTTCTAGTTGCCAGAACACTTGGCCTCATTCTCAAAGCAAGACACCATATGTTGATTGGTCTTCAGAAAGGAGGGGAGAGAGAAAGAGATAGGCAGAAAAAAAACTGGGAAAACGGGTAATTGCTTGGCCGTTTGTGCATTAATTTTCTTTTCAATGACAATAAGTTGACCCAGAGGAAACCTGTAGAAGTCATTTTGCCGGCGTCGTGCAGAAATAAACTTCCTGCACAAAACCCGTCTGACAGGGAGATAGATGCCCTCGGCTTTGTTTGCACACAGAGAAGAAGAAACAGGAGAGGGGCATTTAGTGGGTTTCATATTAAAAGTGCATGTGTGTATTTGTGTGCACATGAGTGTGTGTGTGTGTTGCGGTGTTAAACGCAGGATGGATATGTGGTAATGAGGCATGTGTGTGGGCCCCAGGAGATTTCTCCAGCAGAGTGGGGATGTGTTGTTGTCCCTGCTGCGAAGTCCATGAAAGAACCTCAGCAGGGCTGAAGACAGCCATGATCAGACAAGACAGGTTTGGCCATAGATATTTAAAGATATTCTAATGTTTTCACTTCTTGAGTTATTTCCTGTATTGCACCTATAACTTGCATTTTCCATAAGCGAGTACCCATTGCATGGTGCTGATGCTCCTAGTTGGCACATGGTCTGTTCACTTTACTTTGTGATGATTTTATAAGTTAGCACCTCAAGTTAGTCATAATCCACAACATTTTCACATAATTAAATGTCTGTTTTGCTACTTTCAATGAGTGACTGATGTAACACAGTAGTGATTCAACCTCCAGCCAGTTCATGAAAGCTTTTACATTTGCTGTTCTAAACACCCAGTGTTAGGTAGGTCTTTCCTGGGAAAAATCCTCTAGACACAGGAAGTGATGCGTTTTACGTTTCAATAGAAGAAGAACTGGGTAGTTAGCATGAGCAGCAATAGCAGAACATCCAAGGAAAAGGACTATAAAGCTATAAAATACAATGGCAACTATACTGTTTCCTACTACGCGTTTTGATTCAAATCCTGCTTATTTATCACCCGTTATTGAATCACTAACTGAACAAGTACCAAGAAGTTATTTCCCAGCAGACAAAGAGCACCGCCAAATTCCCATTGATGTATTCCGGCTTCGGATTAACAAGGATGTCTGTCAATGAAATACTTGATGGTATTTCAAGATGAATGGGATCGCTGGAGTAGCAGAAGGTAAATGGAGCTTTGGATTTCATACCTCACAACATGCTGTAGTCATCAAACAATAGTTTGGAACAGAGTCAGAGAAATGATGAATGAGAGTGAAAAAAATCAGCTCTCCATTCATCATGCCATTCTAATTTTGAAAGGTTTTTCAGAAAACAGTCCCTCCTCAAAAGTTAATGCAGAACTTTCTCCACTAGTCGCAAAGAAAATGAGGTTCAGGTGTTTAGGCTGAAAATAAGGGCAGAGATGCGTGGCTGTGCTTGGCTCAGTTGGCAGGATTCAGTTGTTACTCCTTTTCTTGCCTTGTTTTGCTTGGAAGACTTGTTTGACTGATGCTGCGTTCATTACATATGGGAAAGACAAGAGATATAAGCTCCCTGCTTGACAATACTGTTCACCTCAGCATACATTCTGATTTGACCAGGGGTGTAAAGTACTTGAGTAACTGTACTTTGTTACTATACTTAAGTACTATTTTGGGGGATTTGTACTTGAGTATTAAACGGATGGTGAATGGGGTCAGCTAGCCAGTATCTGGTTTGGTAAATACTAGCTAGCTGAACCCATTCGGTTCCACTAGCACTGTTACAAAATGCTAACAAGCTTCCAGTGGACATTTTCAGTAACCATATTGATTTAAAAATGCTTTTCAAGTCTTTGACAAGAACCATAGGATTTGGGATACTGAACCCAAGTATAAAAAAACTATATTTTTTAAATGGCTGTAGTTTGGCCAATTTTAGAACTGGATGCTGTGATGTGAATGCTGTCCATGTTAGTTTACCTCGACATGTTTTTTCAAATTCGATGGAGAAGTTCATTAAAGTAATTTTAATGCAAAAAAGTCTCTTCTGTTATTTAATTTCAGCATTGTCTATCCATTGCAAAAATAAAAAAGTTTACTTTTTACTTTTTAATACTTGAGTACATTTAAAAGTAGAAACATTTTGACTTTTACTCAACTGTATTTTTAGCTAGATACTTTGACTTTGATTTTGAACCAGTACCTATACTTTAACTTAAGTAGAATGTCTGGGTACTTTTTACACTCCTGGATTTCACCAACAAAGAAATACCCGCCACACAGCACCAGCGAACAGCCAGCCAGAGCAGTTTCAACATGGGCACAGGTTTCCTCTATTCTGCAATTGAATCTATGTAGTGGTCTGCAGCTACAAAGTTTTGAATAGGCTAACCATGTATTTGTTGCTGCTTTGGTATAGGGAGCCGAAGTGGTAGTTAACCCTAACTGCCCACTGGTTTACTAGCGGCTAGGTGGCTAATCTTCCATAAACAGGAGGGGACGTGCCTTAACTAAACAAATAGATTTTGTTGAAAATCACCCCGGCAGCACTCTCCGTTATATTGGCAATCAAGATATTCATATTTCTATAATTCTTGTTGCAGAAAATGTGCGTGCAAAAGTATGTACCTTTAAGGTAGTCAATGAATAAATATCACTTAATTCCATGACATATTTCAGAATCAGAACTGTGCGGTTAGTGGTTTCCTTATATCAAGTAATGTGTAATGTATTACAATAGGCAAGCGTGGCATTAACTTCGGCTCCCCATAGCCATAACGTACCTTGTTTTGATACTCTAGTTAGCAAGCACTAGCTAGCAATAATCGAAAATAAACACTCAATAAAATGACTAAAGCGCTTACCATCGATCCTAATGATGGATGCAGCCATTCTCGTTTAGTACTTTTATTTTAAACACTACAGGAATAGAGAACTGGAAAGCTTTAATTGGCTGGAACAGCAGCAACAGTGATACTTATGGAAGCCCATGAAGGACTAAATTCAAATGATAATGTAAACTTGAAGATGAAAATGCAATTCCACAATAGCATTATCACTTTCCACCTTTGTATGTGTTATTTGAGTCAAAATTCAAATGAAAATGCAATAATCCAATTTGCATTTTCATTTTCACATACTCCTATGAGCGTTCTAGGACCATATTAAAATGAAATGGAAAGGCTGTTTGACATTTCATTTTCAAAGACTTAACCTGCTCTACAATGGACAATATCCAAATGCAATACGTGAAACAGCGCCACCAGTCTATTGCATTTACATTTTCATGTTACCACGCTCTTTTGGGGACAAAATGAAAATGAAAATGCAATTTTCCAACAGTTGGAAAATGAAAATGGAATTGCTATTGTGGAATTGCATTTTCATCTTCAAATTTACATTATCATTTGAATTTAGTCCTTCATGGGCTTCCATAGATCCTTTTTACCACATGCAAATGCAAAAATCAAAAATGCCATAACATGCAAAGAAAGTAATGATCTTATTTTTCCACAGCCATTATACTATCAAATTAATTAACACAAAACTACCAAACTGTTTCTCAAACAGTTTGATAGTATAATGGCTGTGGAAAAATAAGATCATTACTGGGAAAATTGGTTTATTCTGTGTGCTGCTGTTTATGTGTGCCCAGGTGCAATTTCCCGTGAATTCTGCAGGATTGATTTACAGCAAAAAGTGGGGCCTCAACCAAGTGGACTGCCTCGCTTTGAAATGGAATAAACTTGTGTAAGGATGCAGGTTATTTTCTGTTTCATTCAAACTGCATCCTGACAGTTTCACGTTACCTCCTCTTCTGTCTGCAGATCTGAAGACTCACTTCCTTTCTCTTCTTCACAAGGATATGTAAACAAATGCATGTCGGTGTTTTTTTTCTTGTTTTTTGTTTTTTTACCCAAAATCAATATACAGTACAAGATGCAAACAGATTACTATGAAACAGTTAAAACGACGAATACACCAAACAACACAAGGATAGAAGACAGATACAAAGTTATTTATGGACTGTCAAATAAGAATATACTGTGACACGGACAGGGGGCGGGACAAGTCAGTGGACTCGTCGCCAAAGTCATCAAATTTCAGATTCTGTAGGGCAGCTTTAACTTCATTTGAAAAAGACAAAACAGTATGTTGCAATGGCCACAGGACCAGTATCTACAGAATTGATACATTGATGCGTCTGATGTACGTTACAGATTAAGCACTGTGCGTATTTCATATTCATTGGCCAAGAAAGCTAATTCAGTAACAGTGATACAAGAATCCATAACCGCAACCGCATCCATAATAACAGGCTGAAGGAATAAATTTGCAGGGCCTGTCCCATCCTTGCTAGGCCACACTATATAAATGACTGACTTCTCTCATTCTGTAATGGGAGATTCAGACCCTGAAAGCTGATGCTGGAACTCTGGTTATTTGTCACGCCTGCTCTCCTACCAACTCTCCGACATGATTGATGCCGGGGGCCTCCCTCTGCTCTGATCCACCACCCCAGCAGCTCTGTATTAAAAAGCCATCGATGCTGACGTTTACATATTAAAATTGGTAGTTAGAGCGATTCTCCATGTGGAAACAAAGGGGGCTCGCTCGGCGGGCCACCGTTATCGATCACCCTGACAACGAGTTTCAGGCTTTATGAGGAATCTGCTGTGAAACGGGGACAAGAAGAAAAACTTTTGTATGCCGTTGATACTGGACACTAAGACTGGATGGCTCTGCCTGTAGAGGCTTTGCAGTTGTTCTCACAAATCTCACAGCGACCAGCTCTAGCTCCATCATGGAGGTCCAATGGAGAATTGACTGATCCCAATAATGACTAAATATACAACCAACAAGATAGAAAAAGAGATGTTTGGAAAAAAAATTTGTGGTGTAGGTCAATAAAGTAACATAAGTAAAAGTGAAAATACCCAATGTTAATGTTAACATGCCACTACCAATGCTAGCTTCTACTAGATATGTTAGCTTGTGTGTAAATCAGATGTGTTTACAAGACGGTGATGGATAGCTGACCAGATACTGTGGTTAGCTAGCTAACAAGCTGACATTATCCGACGTTGCCTGAAACCTTGTATACTGTGTATTCCAGAGGAGGCTGGTCCATAGAGGCAGAGGAGGTTGCTCCTCCTCTATTTTTGAGAGGCAAGAGGGAGATCAAAATATAAAAAAGAGTAATTGGTTGAAATAAACCATTACCAAATCTCAGTATCACTTATAAAATAATTCTCTCTCTTCTTTGGAAAAAATCCATTATTGAAATTCTGATTAAAATGCTTCAACAGCAACACCTGCAGGGCAGGCAAGAGGGGAAAGGGCAGTCTGTGTGGTGGTGGGTGTGGGGGGCAGAGGAGGACGGGCTCCTGCTGTCCTCCTTAGGGCGGGATGTCTGATATCAATTTAATGTATTTCATTTTTTTTCATGCTAATCTGTTATTGGCCAAATCACGTAAAATGATGCTCCAATGGAGGACGTCCTCCCTAACCAATCAACAACCAGAATACAATATTGACATTGCGTTAGTCCAATGATAATTTCCAAATTTCATCTTCAGTGAGTGTGACGAACTGGCAGTAAAGTGATAGCTAGATTATACAGTAGCATATTAGAAAATAAATTATAACAAACTACTTTTAAACACAAAACTAAACAATTACATTTTATTTACATCTTTTCAACCAGGAGAGGCTGGTCCAAATTTCCTTTTTTCAGTGTCTTTCCCTCTCGTTCACCTGGCCCCTTTTTTCTATTCATCCTTTGTGTTGTAATATGATATATGATAATATGATATTTGTTAGGTTAGGTTATTATTATTGGTTATTATTAGGTTGCTAGTTGGATTATTGCTACATTTGAACATAAAAACATAACATAATTTGAATATAAGAAAGTAGAGATAAGTAGCCAACTAGTGTAAAAGAACATGACGCCTTGGGTTGGTTTTCCTCCTGTCCTCCCCAATTTTTTGAGTCACCAGCCGCCACTGGTGTATTCCTAGACCCAGAGATAACACTGAGTTAATACTGGCTACATGCACAGAGAATTAATTTTTGTCTTAACCCGGTGGTCAAATTCCCTGTGTGGCAGACCGGGGTGGAGGCATGGGCTGGACGCAGGAAAGAATCAAGCTGGTGGGCTGGTTCTCCCTGCATCCAGCAGCAGCTGCGGCCAATTAAGGCGTGGTCATCTGCAGCTGGGAAATGCTTTAATGTGTGTTTGTCTTCCAGTCGGGAGTAAGAAGCAGGTGTGACAACCTGAAGGGCTCAGCTGAAAAGCTGACCTGCTAGCTTGGGAAAAGCTAACTCCTAGCTTTTGAGCTGACCTGTGGTTGGAGACTAGAAGGCTGACCTGGAGAGCTAGCTGGAGTAGCAAGAGGGAGTTGCAAGCGACTGCTACACCCCGGTTTTGGGTCAACGCATGTAAACTTTCTGCCTCCGACTCAAATAGCATTTTGGATACGTTTTGATGTCAACAAAAAGCATGGCGGTGAATAGTACTTACTATTTAGATCGTCATTTCTTTCCCCTGTATTAGAAGTAAGCTACTATTGCTCAGTCAAACGGGGAGGGGAGAATTTTGTTAACTTGTTTATTCATGGCAACAAGTAAACTCAGTCACAGGGTATCAAAGGTTCACGGAAACAACATAAGCTGAATAAGACCTTAGTATGGCCAATTACCAGGTTACTCCATGCATATAAATGTAGCCATTGGACTAGCTGTAGCTGTTTTCTGGTTTGAAAAGTGAAAAGGATCATGATTGTAGATGTCGATTGCAGCTGGTTTGGAAACACTGACGCTGTGTTAAACTGCAGAAGCTGAAGGACTACCTGAAAAGTTGACTGGCTGAAATGAAGAGACGTGAAGCGATGACACCCATCACACCTCAAGTCATGGAGGACACCTTGGAGTTGATTTCTGTTTTGTCAGGCAAAGGGTACCATTTTTGTATGATTGTCTCTTAAGACAGTTTTTGTGATGTGAAAGCAATGGGGTTTTTTGCTCAGAGGAATTCACAGGAGTAAATTGGACAAGTGTCACATTCTGTAAGCTGATATTTTGGCCTTTGGAAATGCTTTACATTCTTCAAAATTAAGTTAAACAGTATATTTGCGAGATACTCAAATGAACGCGCATTGTAGCATATTAGCTGTATGGGAGGTATTACGAGGAACCGATCCTTCTAACGATTAAGCATGTACACAATATAAAGATACCATGTGTGCAGAATACACTGGTTAATTAGACATTAATGCTTAATGAACAGGTTGGAGGGAACAGATCAAATGTAATGTGACCATAGTAATGTGATTACAAAAAATAATAACTGTAAAAATGCAGTATTCACATGATATGCTGGAGGTTCCTCCCTGACCACAACTGTATTAAAACCTGCAATGAAATGTTATTTATTTGCATCTTTGTTATTCATTTAATTGTTCATTCATGTTTTCTGTAAATTAACTTTTAATTTAAAGGCAATAATGTTTCCCAGAGTTTCCCTAACATTGAATAGGTGCATTAAAGAGCTGCTAACCCTAAAATAATTTCATTATACTGGGTTTTAGTGGAGATGTTTTATGTCCCATGATACTCTAAATGCTATTTCAGATTTCAGCTATTTTCCACCCTGACATGAATAAAACACCAGGAGAAAACTGAATACTTGTCATTTTTTGGCACGAAAATGGTCATATTTAAATATCGTACCAGCTACCGGCCTTCAAAAACTCATTTTGGATATAATAATAATGCAACAATAATGCATTCTAATAATACTAATAATGCATTCACGCTCTAATAAGAATACAGCAAACATACCGTGCCAAGTACTTCCAATTACAGTAAACTGCCACTGTCTGACAAAAGAGGGTGACAGATGAACTGTGCAGATTGTGTTTGTACCATGCGTAAGTCAGTGGATTATTATTGGTCATCTGCGAGCTACAATATGACATGCCTGAAACGGCCAACACATGGGACATTTGGCCGCAGCACTCAGCAGTAGATGCACACAGATATTGGCCCTTCACAGTGGAGTGTGTAAAACTGTTAGATAATTGGCGCTACTGTGCCAACGTACAAATGAAGAGAAAACTGTGTACTGCAGCCCATAAAGGCAGGCCTGATTGTCAACACTCTTGTACCCTGCATGAAGGATATTGGACATTGTACCTGTCAAATCATTACAACCGCATATCCCGTGCCTCCTTGTTGACGAGTGGTCACAGAGAAAACATTTCTGTCTGTGTGATCTCACTGAAGAGCAGTGTTATTGAGGAGGGTTCTAGATCTGATGAATGTCTCCATTTAATACAGACATTTTGTAAAATGGAACACTTGTTGCATATAGTGCATGAGTCAATGAATGCTGAGTAATTCAGACCCCGTACTAATACCATGCATGAATCAGAAAGCATAAGAATAACATAAACATATACATGAGAAAAACATGGTGAACTTAGCGCACTAGTAAGTGATGAACAGAAAGAAAGTGTTCATACGGAAATTTATTAAGATTATAATGTTTTTTATACCCACAGATGATTGGCCAAACGCAGAAGAGATGATGTCACATGGAGCTTCAATCGGGTTTGATAGCAGAAAATGTTTCATTGAGCTAAAACATCAACGGTAAACTTTGGTGTCAGCCGCTCAGAATCAAAGAGCAAGGGCTTCTTTCTAGACCGACGTCAATCAATCACACAGGGAGAAATCCATCGGAGAAGAGGAGATACCAATTTCCTAACCTCAATAGACCAGAATGCAATGCAACCAGAAGACACAGCACTCATAGACACGCCTCAATGTTTACCAAGCATGCATGTTGGCTAGCTATCAATATTCATACTCCCATATGCCCACCTTTGACTGAAAGCAAGCTCACATCCCGTCTTTAAGGGTTTCTGGGAAACTTAGGGAACACAGGACATGATTAACTGAAGTAGAAGCAGGCGAGGCAGGTTGGGGGGGGGAGTGGTTGCACGGAAAAGGTCAATTACAACACTTTGGAATGCATTGAACATCGCAGATCGATGATATCTGAGAGTGTATGACTGACGGTGTATTTTTCCCCCTTAATGCTCCTGAGTAAATACCGCAAATGTTAGAGAGCGGTAGGATTGAATGAGTAATACACAGTTGGACCTAAATAAACATCTAAAGTGGGGGTAAATTGTCAGGTGTAATGTTACACAGTTCAGGATGTTTCAGAGCTAGTTAGACGGATTTCACAGCTGTTTCGGTGGGAGGTGTTAAGGCATGCTGCATCATCCATAAACTGAGGTACTGGGATTGCAGCCTTTTAAACTTGCTGCAGCTGTAACTAGGATTTCCATGCATGCAATTTCATGCATTGACTATTGTATGAGACAGTCTATGCAAAGAATAAATTGCCTGCATACCGTTGTCCACGTAGTTAATCGTGTTGGTGCAATACAAATTGCGCTGGAAACAAAAACACTTTTGTCACAGAAAAGAACATGAGGTTATGAAAGCGATTATGTGAAATTGGCATCTCAGTCTGTGAGCATCAAAGTGAGCTTTTCTATGTTCCGTGTTTAGACAGCAAAAAACCCCGATGTTCTCACAATAGGTGAACTAGCAGTGAGACTGTTGTCTGGATATTAATTACATATTCCAAGTCTTTGAACCAGCTGAGTCTCCAGAGACGGGGCCTTGTGGGATGGATACACCGTCAGAAAAAGAGGCAGATTCCTGCCAAGCCGACAAATCACAAAGGAGACTCCTGCTATTCTTCTTCTTCTTCTCCCCGTGGTATTCTCATGCTTACTCCTTCAACCCATGTCTGAATTGTTAGCTGATCCTTTAAAAAAAAAATTGTCCCTCATTCATTTGGATATTTGTGTCATAAAGGGCTTAAGTCGTCTCAAATTGGTGGTGGGGTGGTGC
>CABFOQ010024107.1:0-25202 GCA_900660455.1 Gephyroberyx darwinii
ACTGGTCCCCTGCCGACAACTACGACCATCTACAAAACAGTGCAATGTCTATTCATAGGCACAATGGGATACAAATACAGCACACAGAGGGAGAGAGGAACAGTACACGCATTCATACAGTATATGTATGATATCACACACACACACACACACACACACACACACACACACACACACACACACACACACACACAATGAGTATGCATGTTTTCACTCCAACCAAACACTACACCATGTGATTTTACTGATTAGCACACCTTCAACCAGAGAGGAGAAACTAATCAGTGAAATCACCTGGTGTAGAGATTGGTTGGAGTAAAAACCTGCATACTCCCAGCCCTCCATGGCACATGATTGCCCACCCCCGGTCAGACCTCCTACAGTGCATAGCTGAGAGAGAGAGGGAGTCAAACCCAGCCGAGCTACTGGAGCAGGCCAGAGGGGCCGTTTTACGATGACATCGTCAGGATAGGGCAACACGAGCAGGTGGCAGAGTACAATCTGTGCTCATATCCTCATCACACGATGGAATGCTGGAGGCCCAGACAGAAGTATGTAGTCACCAGCAACATGTAGAGGGTAAAAATGGATATGGATGCTAGCCTGGCGTATATAAACAATCATACTTTTAGGAGGAGGTCAAAATGCCACACTAGTTACATTCCTGTTAAGCTTGTGAATATCATCCATTGACGATAAAAGATAATGCTGCATGCACATAATTACTCTTCTTATAATTGTTGGGAGTGGAGTCAAGCCCAATGAGTGTAAATCTGATGGATCCCAAAAGTGTTACTTATTTTTATGTAGTGTAGATCATACAGAAATAGAGAGAAAGAGAGAGAGCGAGAGAGCGAGAGAGCGAGAGAGCGAAGGCAAATGAGGTCTACTGTGTTTAACGTGTGTGTGTGTGTGTGTGTGTGCAAGCAGAGAAGGGAGGGTGCTAAATCAGTCATTTTCAGAATTTAGCAAAAATACTCAATTTGAGCCAGAGAGCTGGCAGGAGAGCTAACTTTTTATATTCCATTGTTTTATGAGTGTGCAGACCAGGAAAGCCAAACTCTTTCAGGAGGGAAAGAGCGAGCAGTGAAGAGGAGGTCCGTGTGTACATGTGTGGGTGGGGGGTTGGAGATTCCAGAACGACTGAAAGAGAAAGCTAGTGCTCCAATCTCTACTATAACTTTGTGTCTAATTTACTCATTTGACAGCGTAAACAGAAATCACTGAGATAAGAGTGCCATCTGACAGAGCAAAGGCACTGGCGTCAGTCCCTGCTCCTTAGGCCTAACTGAGGTTGGTTGTATACACTTTGCAGACAGCATAGTAAACAGGGCACAGAGGGCCAGTAAATGCCCTACCTGTTTTTTTACGGATTATCAACCTTAAACATCTTGCAGACGTTATCTGCATGTCTGTCCGCTGGGGTAAAAATAAGAGACAGACAAGAGTGTCTTGGGCTATGGGGCTCTCAGGCTGCAGCAGTAGAGCTGCTTGGGCTCTTCTTTGTGTTTAAGTGGATCCAGATGCAGCAAGCATAGCAGGCCCCCCCTCTTATTGCGCTATGAAGAGGAGTTTAACAAAACACAAAGGGACAAGACAGCATACCAGTACTGTATGGACTGGACTGGTGAAAAAAAACTAAGCCAGACAGTCATGTAGCTGGCCAACAGACAACAACCTCATGAAGCCTGGGGGGGGGGACACAATTTGGCTTGTTGCTGCTCAATAGAAATGGAATAAGTATCTTAAAAATATACAACTCAAGCAAAAGAGATTGTTAGGCAAGACGTCTTGATCAGTAAAAGAATACCAACCTCATATGAGGGCATTCTCAAAAGACAGCCAATGCATGATCAAATCAAATCATGCACAAATGGACCTCTTTGCTGCGGCGGTGGAGTAATCTGTTAGGGGACAGAGGGTTTTAGAATGAGACGGCCATGACTGGGTGGAATTTTTACCACGAGATAGAATTGGCATCCTAGGTAGCAGGTTGTCTGCAGAGAAAACAACAGCTGTGTCTGGCCTGGGGCTGCCTGCTAGGGCCTGGAGAAAGAAACAGGGGGCTTTTTTCTGTGTGTGGAGCAGAGTGGCAGAGAGCTTCCACACTGCATTCCTATCCTGACTTGGAGGTTTCTCTGTGTGCACGATAGAGGGTTGTATGTGTGTGTACGGGTGTGCACTCCCTGTCTGGAGCACCAATGAGGGGACAGTCAACACAGCTAACAGGGTGAAAGCATTGTCACAGTTCAGACTCCTGCCACACTGCTACACTGTGCAGGACTCTAGACTAACATTTTATACTGGTGCCGCCAGTATAAATTGTATAAAACCACCACAAAGTTTTTCAGTTAGTTGTGACTAGCACATAATTGAGTCCGACCAGACATTTGTTGCAGTGCCGCACAACCGAGTCATTGCATTTCTAACTTTGTTTGGAGATATTTTCTATGAAATCAAAGCGCGTACAAAAACAGTAATAAGTAGGGGTGTAACAATATATTGTGTGGATTTTTGCGATCCAAAAACGTGACGATATGCAACGTGGAGGTGGAAAATGGTTTGCGATATTAACTAAATGTTATCATTTAGCTAGGCCACCAAGATGTAGACTACTTCTTCTTTTCATTTACAAACTTTAAACGCCAGAGGGCAGAATCAGTAATGCTAGATCCTAGTTTGCTCGACTGACGTTATTATGTTGACACTGATGTTCCCGGAAGATCCCAAGTGTGTAGCAGCGAACAGGCAAATGGAAAGCAGGGAAAACCAAAATTTCTGACTGATGTAAGAATGCGTGTGTCTTTTTCCAGTGTGGGAACGATGCCGCTGCAACCAAAGTTTATGATTTAGAGTTTAAATAACGACGGTGCCCACGCAATTTTAAAAAAAAACTAAAAAAAACTTTGAGTAAATTTGCCATGTTACTTTGAGGTGCAACAAAAATATCAATCTCCTAAAGAGAAATCCAGTATGAAGAGCATGCGTGAGAGTCAAGTTTGATGCAGCAGTCCTCTCCCGACTACACAACTATATGTAACAGGAACAGTGTACACTGTCTCTCCCTTCCCATCCAGTTCCTACAGACAGTGAAATCTGCCACCAGCAAATACGAAATACACAGTTAGCCCATTTAAGAATAAGAAATCAGTCAAGACAGAGTGCAGAAAGTATAAGAATATACAAATAAATGTAGTATCTAACTGTGAAAATGGATTTCCTAAAGTGTTCAGTAGAACATCTAGGCAGAACAAGGAGATTACTGAAAACATGTTGCAGTCCTTGAATACACTACAAAGAGGGTGGTCCAAATTGTCCATAATAGTGTGTTTTCCTCTTTCAGTCACAGCCTTCAGGGAGTCTGGGGTTACACTAATGATGGCCCTAACGTTCTTAATGATTTTGTTAACTTTGTTTTCGTTATTTCTAGTAACACTGCCTTTTTTAGAGACCGAAAATGTGTTCTTCTTTCAGTAGAGTTTCCTGTCTGTATCTGAATCCTTCTTTACTGCTTGCTCAGTGTTAACAGTTGTCTGACCGTCCAGGACAGGTGGAAATATTCATATAAGTGGTAGATATTTGTCACTTGCCTGAGCGGACAAGTAAAAAAAAACACAACAGCATGGGTCCAAGAAACAAGTACTCTTTCCAGCAAGCTACCAAAGACCAAACAGGACTTCTTTGATAGGTACATTATCTATGTGTCCACTACAGAGGTGAAAGGGGTTGCCTGGGCTTACACCTTATCTGTCTCTGATGTTCCTCGATGACATTTAGGCAATTTGTTTTATATTTTGTTGACAACATAGATCATTTTTAGTATTGTTTCAAATGAATCATCCCAATCTATGTAACCTGTCAGCCTGTGTTTCTGTGCAAGGTGTTTAGTCTGTTGTCCAGTCAGTTTAGTCAAACTGTTTAGTTCAATAGTACGTGATCTACGTTCAACTGCAGTTCTGGACATCATCTTTATTGTTAATAAGTCAAAAAAATGAATGCATGCATTACCATAATAATAAAAAATAAATTAAAAAAATGAAGATTAAGATAAAACCCTGTTGCCTGTTGATGAATGTAGGATTTGGTTCCGCTTTCTTCTTCCTGAAACAGAGGACAAGTTCCTCTGTTTGTGTCTGATTTAGAGAACCTCTAGCTGCAGCTGCTGATGGAACAATGCAAAGTGTGGAAAATAGTTAATGCAATGCAAAAAGTGCAGTAATATAATTTTGTTGCCAAAGTCATGGAGGCGAAGAATCACAATGAGTAATTGTGAAAACAACTGCCTAGAAACAGAAAATCAACCGTCTGTTCTCACGAGTAACCAGTGCACCCTACATAATAAAGCTTTACATACTGAGGTTTTATATTAATGGACTATATCCATAGGGTGTGTGGGTGTGTGTGTGTGTGTGTGTGTGTGTGTGTTGCAATGTATAGGTATGATGAAAGTTATTCCTTTTGTGTACTTGAGCAGTGATCTCTATGGCCCTATTAGAGATCTATGTTAGTTAACACTTATTATGCCATCAACTTGTGCAAAGCAATACCAATTGCAGTGTATTGATTGGTGTAGCTTGGTGTATTGAGACTCGACACAAGAATCAATTTATAATCAAATCATAGCCTTATCAATAATCAATACTGAATCGGGAGAATGCTGATTCCCTCCTCTAAGAATTAGTGATTTCTTCCCATTAGTAAGAATATGATGCATAAGGAGTCGTATCACTAAATGCTGATGTCACTACAAGTGGTACTGGTACTGCTTGAGAAGACATGCTCCATGGCCTCCTCCCCATACTCTCTAAAGTGATATTAAATCCTGTGTAAATGGTAAATCGTAATGGCCATTAATGTCAGTGTTGTTTTGTAACAACAGTAGAATTAACCCCTTTCTGATTCAAGCGACACGGGCCCGGTCTCTCACTGTATGCATCATTCCACATACACCCACATGCTGATTGTTTTTAGAACGTGGGACAAAAGGTAGCTTGTAAGCCAACACTGGGCAGCTGAATAGCAAACCATCAACAGTATACATAAATAGCAGCTTGGCGTTGTTCTAAATGGTAGAAATACAAGCAATGAACAATTAACCATTCATACATACATGACAGACACCTACATAACCAGATTTGCCTGGAGGCTACAGGTAAAGCCAACTTCTACAGTCTATGCTACATTCCAGCAAACCTAGTGCCAGGTTTGAATGCAAAGGCGAATGTGTTTATGAAAACTGAAAATGCTTGTTGGCCACTGTGTTTCTTGCTGTGTCTGGATGATGCCCGTTTTCTGTTATGTATTGTGCCATTTTGTCATTTTTGTGTGCTCTATCATGGTCTGATGATTTTTATTGATTTAGCCTTTTACATGTTTTCTTTATAGTTCTCAAGGTCTATAAAACGTTCACTGACGTGTAGAAACACAGACAGACAGACAGAGCGAGAGAGAGAGAGTGAGAGAGCAAGAGAGAGGGGGGGGGGGGGTGGGGGGGGGTTGCACCAGTTATTTGAGTGAGGAATGCACAAGAGGTCAGATTCCTCACTCCACTGCTGTGGCTTGCCCTATGTTCAACTCTCTCCCTCTCTCTGCAAAATAGGCAATATTAGTCAAGACACCTCTGGTACAACAGATAGCATACAAACACATACAAACTAGAAAACACTGAGACACAGAGGTGGCGGATGAAGGGGCCTTACACTAGGATCCCATTGATGAATTACATGATACCATAAAACTAAGCAATACAATTTACAGGGTGGCCAAATAAGTCAGTCTTAAAACAGACAGAAAGGGGGTGGAGTGTAACCCATGGCCATTGCTTTGCTTTGATATAATTGTACCGTTTACATTCAACTGTATATGGATGCAATCCTTACCCATGTCTTGCTAATAACAATGGCCCACATTAGCTACACTCAATACACTCAAATTTGACTTATAATAAAACCCAATATTACAACCCAAAATTGCCGTTAGTGTTTTACTTTCTTCCTTTTTTTCAAAATTTCTTTCAGTTATCATGCAATATCAAGTATTGACAATTTTGTAAAAAAAACAGATTTCTGACTAGACTGACAAGAGGACAGGGGAGTCATTTTTCCTGTAATTACCTGTAATGTCAAACTGGAAGGCACTCGGACAGCGCAAAACTTGGGCAGTGGAAATTCTCCAACTTGCTGTTACACCCAAAGAAATCACTCCGATCACTTAAATTTTATGTTCAATAATGTTCAAATGATGCATCCTTATAGTGTGTAGTCAACTAGACCAGATCACTCTGTAGATAATGATTATTCTTCACAACAAATATCATAACATGTGAATTGACAGCAGGTCTATGGTTATGAGAAATGTGTGGTCATATGTGTATTCGTACACATCAATCTGTGTTTCATACTTTTTGTCCACTTGCCACACTTTTCCAGACCTGGAAATGAATACATTTCCAGACTTTCCACACCTGCAAAAGAACCCTGCCAATAGTGTCTTGAAGTTGCTTTTGGAAAAGGAAGTGAGGGAAAGAGTCCATTATTGGTGCTCAACCAGCACACCTAAAGATTTAAAGAGAGGGAACTTGTGAGGCATAGACTACCTTGATTTATACACACACAGCACATACACACCTGCTTCAGTTAGTCATCAGCTGGCGTGGGAAAATAGTGGACTCTTTTCCAGGTGGTCAAGCTTTGATGACAGGGAAAAACACACCTACTAACCAGCAAGGTGTCATGCGGCCAGGGACAAATGCCATCAGTCACACACGGGTGCATTCCAAAACAAAGTGAAGAGGTTGACACTAAATTGTGTGGGCTAACATGTAAAGAGCTATCAAAATAACATCCATTTTAGGTAGTAAGTTAGGTAGTAAGCGGATTAGATAAGGGGGAATTCACTTAATGGTTATATGACCAAACCGAGTCCTATCCTAAAATAACCCAATCAAGTCTGGAGTTGTACAGCATCAATAACAGTGGGAGCCATAGTGTGTAGGGCAACTGATATGTGTGTTCGTGTATGTGTGTGTGTTTTTGTGTTCTTTGGAGCCACATGGTGGCGACGTGGCCAGTCACAGCAAGGGACCAGCCACCAAGGGCCTAACAGCTGGCTTGAATGAGAGTGTCGTGTTGTGCACGCGCATGCATACACACACATGCGCACACACACACACATGCGCACACACACACATGCGCACACACACACATACACACCTCCTCCTCCTCCCATCTTCAGGACCCATGGGGATCATGGGGGGAGATTTGGTGTCTAGACTGTATAGATTCCACGAGTTCCAGCCAAGAGAGAGCGAGCTACAGAGTAAAAGAGAATGGGTTCACTGACTCCATACATGCTGAATGCAGCTGCTGCAGGAGAGAGACACACAGACCTACAGCCACAAGATCAGCACAAAATAAAACGTATAGAGGTCAATGTATAGAAATTGATCTAAGGCAATCTCTAACGCACTCTAAGAGGTGCACATCACGTATGTCACACCAGAGACTAATCTCGCTCAGCTGTTGCTTGTAAACAAACCGACAGACATCACCTGTTAGACAGATATGGGCTCAGTCTGACCTCAAAAAAAGCTGCTGGCGGAGTCTATATATCCAACACGTAATCATACATCAACAATTTACAATTTACTTACTGTTTATTGAACGTTTGTTCCCTCAGTTGAGCATTCAAAAGTAGAAAACTAACTAGGGAACCAGAAAGCTGAAATCGCATTCAAATAAAATACACATCTGCTGGATCGCTTTAAGGCACAAAGGGATATTGCTTTACAGCACAAAACAGGAAGAGGGAGGTTCTTGCAATGGCAAATAGCAACATCACGGAGGGGGAGGGGGGCCAATACAATGAAATGCAACCACCAGGGGGCAACATCACCAATTTCTCTTTCTATTGCTGTAACATCTTTGGCACTGCAGCTACCAAGTTACCAATCAGCCAATAGACAGTAGATGGCAATATGGCTGCAAACTGCTGAAAAAGAGTTCCTCTTTCTTTTGTGCCCACCAACCTCCAAATCCCACTCTGCTTTCCTATTTCCTGTGTCAGCCTTTTTCCAGGGAATGGCAGGAAAGCAAATGGGGAGCATCACTTGTTCATGAAATACATTTACACAGCACTTCCATTTCCTGCAACCAGTCAAAAACATTCCAGGCAGGCCAGCGGTCACATAGTGCCACACCATGCTAGTTCACACTACAGCAGATACGGAACACAGGGGGGAAGGAAGGGGGCGTGTCTCTGATGCTGAGTGTAAAAAATAATAATAATTTTGACAGTGCGGGGGTACAGCAGTCCCCAGACAGAACATACACTAATGCAAATCTAATGCTGGCACATGAGGTTAATCAAGTCAAATTTATTTGTAGAGCCCTTAATCGCAGTCTCAAAGGGCTTCACAACGCCCACATTATGAAAGCAATAGATGATGGCATGACACCCACCAACCTTGGACCCTCGCAGAAGACAAAGAAAAACTCCCACAAAACTGTAAAAACCTCAGTGGTAATTTTACAAATTCGGTTGAAATATAGGCCTACAGATTTGATCCTAATTGGGGAGACCATGAAAAACGGCATCATGCTTTAATTTAGGAATGAATGACTGCGGTCTATTTTTTAATAGATACCAGTAACAGAACATCAGCAATGACCACAACTCAACAGACATATTATCTATCCAGAGTTTATGTTTGTATCTAAAATAAATATCATGAGCATGAGCAGAAATTAGGGTGGCTAATAACAACTGTTCCATTAAGATTCCAGCGTGCTTAGATAGACCTCTCTCTCAAGCTGGTTTTACACAGCCCTGCTAACCTATCGCAGCTTGTAGTCTCTGTGATTCCCATGGTCAACTGCACAAGGTGCAGTTAGCTGGATCACCATGAGTTAATATGGTTTCAGAAATTCACTGCTGCACTCCATTCTAACAATCTTTGCTGGCTAGCCAGTGAGATCATACCTCCCCACTGTACAGTACACAGAGGTGCCAAGAGGGGAGACAGGTCTTTGCTTGCCCTACACTGCCTCCGTCTCTCTCCCAGGCAGCTACATGCAGAGGTCTGAACCTGCCTGGTGAGAAGCAGCATGGCGCTGGCTAGCCTAGTACACTAGGTGTTAACTAGCTGTGGCTCACCAGGAAGAAAAACAACATGGATGTCAAATCATGTGCCGACATCGCGCTCCTCTTACACTGTGACTCACATCCCTTCTCCTCTTCTATCCCTCTCACCACAGGAGGATGGGGGGAAAACAACAAATACAACCCATGTCACTGACCCTTTGCCAAATTCGATCCATTTACCGGCAAAACCTTTTATTATGTTGTTTTGACCTTCCCTGTCTCCCTTGGTGTTATGCAAGAGTAAGAGTCAGTGGAATGTATCCCTGCCAAGGCAATCACAGTCTTAAGGACACATTTGGTAAACTTATCAGTTATCTGGCTTAAAACCAAACTATTAAACAATATCTCCCCATTTATTAACTCCTAATCCTATTGATGGTATTGTCATCTAACATTGTGAATGCATAAGTATCAAGAGTCTGTATTCCTCACTGATACTTTCCATTACACATACTGTCCTGATTCCTGCAGTCACATTGTGCATCTGAACATTAAGAAAAACAGACTAGGCCTCATCCAGCCTTTGTTTTTCAGAAATTGTCAAGTGCCTAAACTAGATCACTAAGCTGAGATGGCAAAAACAAAAGGCTATAGGCTTAACTAACTATGCTGTCATTGAAAAAGTAGTGCCCATGGACCTAGATTCATGGTGGGAACAAGCCTTCCCATACCACAGAACATATTTGTATATTATGTATGTTGTGCTATATTGGCCTATAAATTAAGACACTCAGAGCTCAAACTAGCAGAACCAAATCCATACAATAGCATAAAGCATAGACTGTAAAAAAGAGGGATGAAGTAACTGATGATGACACCATTGGTTTCTACGGGCTTTGTTTAAAGCCCAGGAAATCTGCTTTCAATGCGCCGCCATGCTTATAAAAATGGTATCACATGGGGCATTGTAAACATCACACATGCAGTGAGAACGAGCTATAACCAGGAAAGCAGCAGAAAAAGACAAGCATCTTTATATGGTCACGGCACCAAAGCTACTCCAAATAATAAACTGCAAGCCAGGCCCACAGTGGGTCAAAACATCACCGGTAACACATTCATCTCCAATGTCATTTACTTGATAGCTTTTTTTTCTGCTGTTCAATAAATCAGCAAACTATCTAAGGAGCCACACAGCATTTTTTTTTTTTTTGCATTGGCAATGGACTGTCAACAGCCAGAAGTAGGAATTACAGCGCTGGATTTAGTTTCTTAACAAAGTCTCTCAAAAAAATGAATTAACAGAAAAGTATTTTGATTACATCTTAATTCACCTTATTCACACGGTGGTCATATTTAATTTACGTAGTCTGAATGGGAAACTCTTTGCAGAGAACTTCAACCCAGTTGGACAAAAATAAAAAAGCCTAAAATATACACTAAAATTGTCCTTCAACCAACCAAGAGATGGGCAGTTATCTATGCAGGACCAAATAAAAAGATAGTTATATCCGCTATGATTAAGAACTGCTCACACCAGTGGTTCACCTACCAGTAATATTAGCTAATGTTGGCAGTCAGCTACTTCCTAGCATGACACTTATCTTCAAAAAAAAGTAATTATTAACTGTGATTACTTACACCCTTGATCTTTAAGTAATAGTAATATGCTAACATTATGCTTAATATCCTTAGTGCCGCTTCTTTCCGTCAAATTGCTTGATTATGTTAGCTGTATCTGCTGGCTAACGCAGGGTGACTTAAGTTGGTTAAAACTTCTAGTTGTAGGCTACAACATAAGCAATTACCTAGTTTATTTGGAGATAAATATACTAAAAATATAGCTTTATGATGGGTGAAACACTGGTGAGAGCAGGTTTTACCTTAATCATCATGGATGGACCAGAGTTTCCCAAATATTGATTAGATTTGGGCGGCCTGCCTTGATAAATTAAGAGCCTCCCAAGTAAATGTTTGCTTTAGATTTGGGTGCTGTGATGCACTAAGTTTGTGTTCAAACCTGATGTTTCTCGTCAATGTTATTTAAAAAGAAAAAAAGTGCTGGAAGTGCTGATGCTTAACTTAAGCTAACATTATTGTTAGATGAACCACTGGCATGAGTAGTTTTTACCTTGATCATCACAGATGTACCTCTCAGCTGATGTAGCCTTTGATATGGACCTTCTTAGTAAATCTGGCACCCAGCTCTGCTCATCTCTCCAAAATGTTAAAGGATAGTATTTTTAATTTTTTATATAACCATTGTTTACGTCTGGTTCACAGACATATGAAGAGTTACCCACCCTGAGTATGACGCCGATGAAACCGTGTGAATAAGGTGAATACTGACATGGTTTCATGATGGTTAGGGTCATGATGGTGTTGGTGATAATTATAATAATATGGCCCATGATTTTGATTTTTCAAGGATTTTCAACTATTAACATAAAGTCTGACATAAAACTAGATACTAATTAAATGTAATATGTAATGTACAGAAGTAACTGTTACAGAAGTAGCTTCTATAACAGTTATCTTTTATTAGATGTTATGTTTTAAGGCGTATTTTTCTATTGACTTCTGATTACACTAATTGCTGTTAACTATTTACCATCCTGCACAGTTAAAGCCATTGATCTTATGAGCTTCTGCAACAGTTGTCTGCCATGAATATCACACTACACACAAATAATGGAATTACTATCTTATATGAGCATTTTTCAAAAGGCGGCCATGCTATCAGCAGCAGGTCAGGGTTTGTTGTGTATCATTATTAGTTGAAGGGCGGTCAATTTTGGTAGAGTAACAGACAACTAATCACCACACAGGCCTAGCCAAGGGAAAGAATTTTAAAGTGACCAATCAAAAGGTATGGAGACAACCTCCCTTCTCTAGGTTTGCGCCCCAGTGTCAGAATTGAACTCTATTCTTGTGTTATTGCCTGTCTGGCTGCTGTGGCAAAGAAATTTCCCCCAGGGATCAATAAAGTACCTACCCTACCTACCTGGCAATATTCATGTAGGGGTGGTGGTTTATAAGGCCTCAAAATATATTATAGTGTGCTTTACAGTAAACATTGCTCTCTCCTACAGGTTATGCACGCACAAATCTGTTATTCTGCTTGCAAGCTGCATTCTTGACGACACAGCTACAGTTGTGTGGATGCTATCTGTATTTTGAGTTCTCTGTATGCATGGCTATATTTTATCTCACATGTCTTGAGCTCTTACAAGGGTTTTAGTAGCATAATAGCACCATCCACTCTGTTTTCCCTATAAGCAGAGTCAGTCAGTACATTCACCTTTAATATTTGTCATTTACTTAGATAGTTGTAAAGTAAAGAGGGAGACAGCATGGGAGAGGCACAGGAGAGAAAACTCTGGCAGGATTCGACCCCTAAGTCAGTGGGGGCTGACTTAGGGGTCTGATAAACAGTCTGATAAAACCACCTGATTGGCGATGACATCCTAGTGACCTTAGAAATATCTGAACAATGACACCAGTAGCATAAAAGATGACTGAGGAGCAGCTGAGCCCCCTTAGGGGAGAAAGTAATTGTTCTTACCGTGCACAGCAAAAACATTAAAGTGCTGGGCCCCATGGCGTGATGACTCTCTCTTCCCACCCTTGATGAAGGCCGGCAGACTGGGTCTCCTCTGGTCCCCTACAAACTTCCCCGGCTGCTGCCCCATAAGGGCAGGGTGCCAGGACTCTCCAAGCTGGACTCACTTGTTCACTGTCTGCAGTTGGCCACCAGGCAGGGACGGGATTGGGAGAAAACAGGAGCCCCTTTCCCTGCCTCAGTTTGGCCTCTCCTGGTGATGTGGGTCAACACTGCAGGTTCTTATCACTCTGATATGTCTCTGTTTACCGTGCATTAATGACACTGAGTGATTTAGAGGTCAAAGAAAGGCATTTACACCAGGGTATGGGGGGGATAATCCAGATTCACTGATGATGTCCTAAAAGTACTGTGTTGTTTTCAGACAGAAACAATACATTCAAACTCCTTGAAATGGTTGCAAATGAACCCAATTTAGGCTTGAACCATGACTGAACTGCACTGACATTTTATGGGGACTTTTTAGGGGATAAGCCAAAAACACTACGCCTGAATAGGGAACTCTACCCTCAAAGTGAATTGAAGGGGCCTATCGAAGGTATATGTTCCTCAGAGACAGAAAAAATGCAAGTTAATAAGCTAGTCTGGGTAGCTTCTGTGACCACTGATTAGCCATTTTCTGGACTAATCTTGCTGGTAGTATAATGCAAATCGATTTTCGTGTCCTTCTTCAATGATGTAGTCAACAGCCCTACATTACCTGTGGTACCTCCTCCTGTATGCAAGCCTTTCACCCTATTTGTTACCTGGGATTTGTGCCCACTCACTTTCCTTTCTCATCACCATGCAAACGAGTAATCTGACAAGCTAATGGTAGTACTGGGTGAAACAACTCAAGATACTGCAGGCTATACACTCAAAACTCAATATATCTCGTGCTGACAGGCAACAAAAAAGTGTTTAAATATGTTGTACTGAGGAACTAAAATCTTTGAAAAGAAGCATGAGACTACGAAATGCAAAAAGAGCACTAAACTACAGAGCACTAACGTTAAACCCAACTAACGTTACATTTGCTGGCCAAGTTACCTCAAGGCAAAAGGCACTGTCAAAAACATTCAGCAAACTGTATTAGCCACTAAAACGAAACGAGTAGACTTCAACAACACATGGAGGACTAGTCCCTAAATGATATATTGAAGACAGGCGTGAAGACGAAACCACAGAAGGCTTTATAATGTTGTTTAGCTGGCTACCTAAAGCTACTGTTGAAGGTAGCCACCGAGGCTAACGTTAGCTGGTGGTATGCAGCGCGAGACCCTTGAAATGCACATCGAACAGTCAACAGTTGGCTCTTGTTGGGTCACGGGTAACACGCCGGCGGTAACGTCGGGCAGCGTACTTTACTTTTTCAACCAAAACATCACTGGCAACCAGGGCTAAGCTTTGTCAATTCGGCCATCCAAACCTATGGCATTCAATTAATTTCCAAACTTCCGCGTCCACTCTTTCCTTCTTGCGGAGTTTCTTCCCCGTGGTACCCGGACCAAGGCACTTTAATCAAGGAGGCGCAAAAAGTCGATGCAACTCAAGTCAGCCGGAGTTGTCAGGCGGTTTCTGCAAAACCTTCCCAGCGTCTACACTCGCCGAAGTCTTCGTTGCCGTCCCATCGATTCGTGTACCTATCCATTGTTATCACGTGAAAATATGAGCAATAAACTTTAGCTGAGTAGTTGTCGCTAAGGCCGCCATACTTCCATACGCAAGGTGGTTTACTGAAATATGTGGGTGGGGATACGT
Source organism: Gephyroberyx darwinii (assembly GCA_900660455.1). NCBI lineage: Eukaryota > Metazoa > Chordata > Actinopteri > Trachichthyiformes > Trachichthyidae > Gephyroberyx > Gephyroberyx darwinii. Next base: position 14,444 of record CABFOQ010024107.1, read on the forward strand.
TCGACGTCACTGTGCGTGCGTGGGCTAGTACACGGGACTAGCGCAGTGTTTTTATTATGCTGGAGTTCTGGGCAGACACCGACGATACTGTGTTTGACTTGGGATATGCTCAGGGATCCAGAAAAAGGTAAACCTACCTACCCTCGTTTTTCCAACCTTTCTATTTGCGGAATTAAGTTTACCGATCTTCTCAGGCTGACATTTAAAAACAAACTCAACATGCATTATAGTGAGTATTATCAAACTGATATTTAAGAAAAAAAACGTAATAATAATTGTGAGTTGTTTTATTTGGTGTTTTTTTTTCTTCTTCTGATCACCGACTGGAGGTCATAGTTGACCCAGCTTTTTTTTTTACCACATCACTGGATACCGGCAATTGCCAACATTAACTCCCTCTCTGTCAAGTAGTAAGTGGCTTTTCTATACAAAATATAACTAGTCCAAATAACAGGGATATGATGAGGACAACACAACAAAGAAGGAAATACTTTGAGGTGTACAGGAATATATGACACTTCATTAGTAATCGATGAGTCATTTCCTTCACAGCAGTAAACATAGCTAAACATGACACTACACTACTTAACAAAGCTTGACACATTGAGAATTACTGAGAATTTACATTGAGAATTTATTGCATACAATACAATTCGTAGAAAAATCATGACATTATCAAGAGTCCTCCAATATACCTCCCATCAACTGAAATTAAGGAACAGCTGCATTGACGGTTTTTGAATACTGAAGTATTCTAAAAACTACAAACTCTTTCCATTAGAAGTCATCTATGGATAAATGGTTTGGTTTCATAAAATTCAACTCAGAACAGAAATTATTTTCCGGTCAAGCTGCCCATTAGACTGTATCAAAAGGGAGGTTTCTTTTTAAAAGGCAAGTCCAGTCCTTGGGCTGGTGGTCAGTCCCTGACAAAGTCGCTGAAGGGTTATCTTGGTTCCTCAACTTGGAATGCAGGAGAGGCACATTTAGTTTTGTGACAAGGTCACAGGTAGGATTCATGGTCTCTAGCCTTCCTGTTCAATCAGCTTCTGTTGCGTCAAGATTACTATCTCTTCCATCACTTCTGGTTTCAAGATGTCCTTGACCTATAGAGAAAGCATAAGAAAAGAGAATGATGGATGACATTGATAAATCAGTGTTTTAAACACACCAGTCATCTTAACGTTAACTTAAAGAACCGCAGCTTTGCGAGCGAATCAATCATTATGGATGAGGTTGAGATTGATTCTGACTCTATGAAATGAGGCAATATAAATAAACAAACATTGAAGTGTGTATTCAACTATTTAAGTAATGTGCATTTCCCCAAAGTCTTCCGACAGCATCAATGTATATGATGCATTATGACCATACTGCACAAGAAATACAGCGATGTCAACATGGCAGCAAAGGTTAGAGCTTATTTCATTGTGGTGAAGTAGCTTAGTTGTAATTATATCATTCCCTACAGTTCCTGATGAATGATATAAGGAATGCCACCTCTAAACTCAGCAAAAGCAATGGAATGACTGTATTGTACGGAATCGCTTCTCAAACATTTAGCTTTTGCGATACTAACCACTTATAACACAACAGGACAAGTAAATAATAAATCATGTTCTGATTCAATTTAATTCCTGTTGGTTATTAGTTATTTGATTTCTATGTTGAATTTTAAAAGACAGCCAATCAAACAATGTTGGTCAAGCATGGCAGTACACAGACGTTTCCCGAACTTTGTGTGGACAGATGTGTATGTTTGCTGCGCGTAAGCTTTGATTTATACATAATGCTCCAGGGTGTAAAAGTATGATCTAAAAGTTGAGTGCTGCTTTACCTGGTGTGGAAGTGAAGACTCGTAGCAATAGAGAACACTGGTGTCATATAGTAGGACCTTGTGTGCAGCCAAGGCTAGTAGGCAGTTTCTCAACCGCGAGATCACCTCTCGATCTGACAGGGAAACGGGCTGAAAGGACAGACACGAGAGATGCACAGACAAATGTGTTGAATATGTAGAGAGAAATACATAGCAAGTTTGGTAGAGTAGAAAAAAATATCCAAACCAAATGTCTCGTCTTTGTAGATGATTATTGTAAATTACTCCAATCAAACGCACCAGCTAAATTCCTACAACACACTTTAAACGTGGATCACGATATTCTATAGGATTCTGTTCTCACCTCCAAACTGGTGTACCGTTACTTTTAGTTTTAATGTAAGTGGTACTTGATGGAGGTAATACTATTGCTTGCCAGGACCCACTACTTTGTTTGTCCTCATGAAACTATGAATGCTAGTCTTTATGGGCCCTGATCTCACCTCCAGACTGGTGTAGAAGCCCCCAGCCTCCTCCTCCTGGTTTCCCGGCGTGGGATACAGCCACAAAAAGCCATTATTGCCCAGGATGATTGATGCACCACAGGGTAGGTTGTGGAAATGTGTCTTCTGCCTCTTGATCAGAGAGGGAGAAATCTGTACCAGCACTCCTTGACCCAGCTGGTGGTCACAAAGAGGTAAACACAGGGCAATATTAGGTAAATTGAAGGCTGTCATTGAAACAAATATCCAATATGACTTATTTTTCTAGTTATCCAATAATTGTTCAGGGTGTGATGAGTTTTAATGGCACTCAACTCAAGCAGCAAAGTCAATGTTTTTTTCTCTGTAATACATGCTGGAGCCTGACATTTTTGGTAAAATTCAATTCTTTGGTTACAGCAAAGCATAAAATGAGCAAAACTGTATTGTTTTCAGTGCAAATCATGCTATCTATTGTTCTATTGTAGTTGTTCATTTATCCTTCCATGTAGTGATAAATTAAATGAGCTCCTAGGGGATGCTGTTGCCCCAGTGTGTGTGAACATAGCCAGCTAGCATTTCAGTGGCTTACGTGCACTTAAGACAATATATTGTTTACAAAACAATTTAATTCTTGAAAACATTTTGCACATTTGTGTCTCAAGAATAAATCTGGTTCACTCAAAACGTGTTTCTAGTAAATCCTGGTTTAAAATATCGGGACTGTACCAAACCATTACATTGTATCATGTAGCAAAACCATGAGAGTTTATTGTCACACCTGAATTAGACATATTTCATTGGGTTTATTGCAATAGCTTACCTTTCCATACTTTAAACTGCGGGTGTGAAGCAATAACGCTCCATCAGAGAAGACAGACTGTACCTCTGCCTAAAACAACAAGTTAAGACAAAACCAACATAGACAATATGTGATTGAAATAAATAGAGGAAAGAGCCTATTACTGCCAGAAACGATCCCTGTAAATTATGAGAGTGAGGATACACTGATGAGATCTCCCTCCTGAAGGTATTCTCTCATGGTTAGCTCATCTTCTGCTGATCTTCTCCTCTAAAACAAAGAGACAAAGATTAAATAAAACATGGGTTTTAGCAACCTTCCTAAGAGACTATATATAAGATCATGCTAGAGCCAAGCTAATAGTCTAATACAAAGAACACTTCTCCAAACGAATCAGAGTATGTATTTCACTAGTCTAGCAACTCACCAGCTCTCCTCCAGGTAGATTGACAGAAGACAGCAGGAGAACAGAGTCCAGTCGAGAGTTCGTCTCCACCTTCCACCGTTTCTGTTGCACCTATACATAAAAGCACACATATTCACAAACAAATTCTTACTGACCTAAATAACAACGTTTAATAGCTTTGCATTGCGCTCATAGTATTGACTTGTCATAACAAATCTTCATAACGAGATGTTTTAGCAGAAGTTTAAAATGTCATACATCACACACGAGAGAAGATATGGCGATAGCTTACTTCTGTGATTCGGCCAACCACCACATCTCCAACCTCTCCGTTGAATCTGCAATTCAAAACAGTGACACATGACAAAACTATTATATTTACACAGCTTATGCAACTATCAGCACTACCAAAATGTATTAGAAGTAAGTGCAGGCATCAAATAAGTAAAACTTAGTGAGAACACCACTCGATAGATGTAGGACTAGCACATGTAGCAGGTGTCCATCTATACTAGACTTACTTTGACCATGGCTGCAAAGGTATTGGCCATTTATTCACTTACCTGGTCTTAAGTGGTCTTACACAGATGAGTTTGTCTACTCTCTCCACCTCTCCAGCAACTGAAGCTGTCAGTTTCTCCTCATCCATGTAGGTACCATGACCCCTGGAGATAAACGATGATGAGTGATGTAGCTAACCAGTGATGTGGTAAATAAAACGTTGGGTGGACTGTGACATCCGGTGGGTAATCACTATAAGGAAAACATCCATCATTGCAATGTATTAACGCTATTTATGCTTCTCCCCCCTTAAAAGTCCCTATCATCATATAACATCAAGGTAGGTAAACTCTACTCGCAAATAAAAAAGGTGGTTAAATTGAGTTGGATCTCCTCCGCTACACACCCCTGCAGTCATCACTAACAAGTCAATCTAGCCAGGTAGCTAGTAGCAGGTCACTCCGACAGCTCAATACCAGTTGGTACTGACCTCATGAAACCCGTATCTGACGTGATCACATCGCCGGGGACGACTAGATCTTTTCGATCAGAAGAAGCAGACGTCGATAGCGACACCGCTCTCCGAATGATTGGTAATCTCATATCAGCAGCCATGCTTGCGACCAGAGCTCCCGTGTGGAGGACTGTGTATTGGCGCTTTAAAGTGACGTCACCGCTACGAAGAAAAGAAAGACCCTCTCCTTTTCGGTGTCGCCCTCCACTGGTTGTACTCAAACCTCATTTTTGAAGGAGAATTGGAAGAGAGCAATGAAATCAATTTGATGTGAAATTACATTACAGAGCAAATTGAATTAAACAGGGGTTTTGTTTCCACCTAAAAACTACTCGATCGAAGTGACACGAGCACCGCCAAAGACGAAAATGTTTTTCATTTGTTAATAATTTAATTGAGTGTTATGGTAAATTCCAATTCCTTGAATATTGACGATTATGCATTATTCATTTTTAGTTATAGAGTGGGAAAGTATATATGATTTTTTTTACAGGAATGTGCACAAGCAATAGTCATTCGTGATACCCTCTTTCGTAATATCCATATATGTGTTAGGATGTAAGCCCAAGGGGGAAATGAACACAAAACCGCATTATTTTCTCATAAGGTCAAGCTATTTTCGTGACGTGAGAAAAGACTTTGTTACAGCGAGAAATGATATAAGTAGTAAAGAAAGAAATAAGTAGAAAAGTTCAGGAAGTATGTGGAGAATGCAGTGTAGGAGCAGCAACACCAAAGGTACGTTTTGAAAAAGTACTGACAAAATACACTTTTTTGTTTTATGTTTTATGTTTTGTTTGTAAATTGTGAATGGAAATTAGTAATTTGTGGCAGGTTTTATGATAATGCTTTTGCTGCCTGCAATACATGATAGCCTATTGCTGGATTAGTATTTATCTTGGAATCAAAGAAACAGGCCAGTGGTTCCCAAAGTGAGTCCCCAGCAAAATAAAGAACAGTTTGATTTCATTTTGATTCCACTTGCAAAAGTTAGCACATTGACAGAATAATAAGGATGACTGCTTTGATCACAGCTTGCACTCTCCCCCACAGTATCAGTTTTTATAATTCTTTACCAAGCTACATCTAACAACAAAAATCATAATCTCAAGAAAAAGTAATGGCAACCTATGTTGGGACCCCCTGGCATAGGTCTTGCATTGCTGTAAACTTTCCAGACCCCCTGCACCAGAAATATTTTTTGTATAAAGCATAGTTTTGTAGATCACAAGCCGGCAATTGATAGTCTGTCCGTGAAAAGCTGTGATCCTACAGAAACAACCACTCAAACCTGTAACAGATTGAAGACTTGCACTCCTCTGTCTGCCTTGTGCTGCATTTACACTGAAGAGAGATCATCTGAAAATAATTTAAACACTTAAAATGCAGAATGCTGAACAGACATTTCCGCCCAGCAACCAGGCATGAAAATATCCTGAAAAATACCCTTCATTTATCAGTTTGTGTTTAAACTAATGCATTTATGTTTTCTACTAGCAAGTATTTTAGCAGTTGTTATAAAGTAAGATGCTTTTAGATGACAAAAATTACAACTGGGGTGGAAGAAGGGTGCTTCTACTTACAGTAACTAGCCTATGCTGCAAAAAATAAATTTGACATAAACAAATACATATATTCAAAATATACTTAGAGATATGTTTCAAAATGTGCCATAATTGCATTTGTACATGTAGATGGCATTCATTCAACATATGTTTTAGACACAGGAAATACATCTTCCTATGCACTGCTGACAACATATTTCTCTCTCTCTGTGTATTCTGGCCACTCAAAATCAAATTAAGTAAACTTTTTTTTCATTTTTTGAGATATATCTCTAAACATATTCTGAAGTATATGTGAAATTTATTTATTCTGTATGGGCAATCAGTGTTTTAAAAAAAAGTGTGTATGATTCCACTCCCAACCCAACCCCTGCACCTGCTCTGAGGCTTACAGTTAGCCAACAACATCTCACCCAATAATTTTCAACCTCACCATCAATCTCACCAACAACAGGATTAAAGAACAGCTGACCTACTGGCTCAAAACAGCTCACGTAGCATTTCAGAAACCACACTGTAATATCAGAGAGGACTAGGACATCTTCCATACCATCTTCCTAAGCTTTTGACAGGCTTCAGCACCTCATTGGAGTTGCCTCTTCATGAATATAGTCTTTTGTTTGACACTTTCTCCTTAACATTAGAGATGCTTCTTGATTTGCCTAGCTACACATTGATCTTAGCCCATTTTAGGTTATACAACCTAATGCATTTTTGTCTGTCTCTGGTTGTTGCACTCACACTGGTGGATAGCCCAATTTTCTCTTTTCCTGAGTGTCTGGCGTCATCTTGTGGAAGTAAGGCAAAAGAGCAGGACTGAATTTACTCATAAGCAAGGAAAGGCAGTAAGTAAAGGCGGTTGAATGATTAGCATGTAAAAACAATACAGAATAAAATGAAATGAAGCTTCATAAGTTCAAAATTAGTGCATCACTCAATAATTATTATGACACTTTATATAACCAAATGAAAGAATGCATTTACATTACATTACATTACATTACATTACATTACATTTACATTACATTACATTACATTACATTACATTACATTACATTACATTACAGTCATTTAGCAGCTTTTTAGCTTTTTATCCAAAGAGACTTACAATAAGTGCATTCAACATAGGTAGGCAAGAGAACTACTAGTCACCAGAAATCGTATGTGCATTTCCTTCCTAAACAAGCATCTAAGAGCAGAACCAGTGCTGAGGTAAAAGTATAAGTTAGCTACCTACTTTTTATTTAAACACATGAGACAAGTGAAGCGATGCTGACCCAGTCATAACACATTGCACAGACAACAAGCTAGCATAACCGACAAACACATTTTCAAAACCTCAGTAAACCTGAAAATGTATTATTGTATTAAATGTATTACTCAAAACCTGAGTGATGATTAGATAAACAATGAATCAATAAAGACTCTCAGAGTTCACCATGATACATGATCAATTAGAGCTTTTAAAAATCATATACAGCATAATGTTAAAAAATCATATCACACTTCATGTCACACTTATAACAAATGGATATATTTCTCAACATTGACTACCTTTTGAGATTCAAATAGATTAAAGTTTTTCTTAAGGTTGAGGCTTTTTTTCCATAACTTCAAATATCAAAAATGCAATCCAAATCCAAAAAATCAAAAATTATTAGTATTTGATGACACCTTGAGAATTTATGACAACTTGTCCTATAATATATATACTGCAGGTAGGTTTTGAATCATTTTATATGTAAAGTGCAAAAAAATTCTTCTCAGGTTGCACTGTCTAGGAACCTACTAACTAATTCCACTCTAACCTGTGTCACATTGTCAGAACAGAGAAAAATGAGTAGTAGGGCAACATTTACCTTATGTTAGCAGGATTTTCACACTTATAAAAGGCTATAAAAGGTTTTAATATAATTCCAAATAAGATATCATTGTCATTACATAACTTACCTATGTGACAACTACCCCTGCTCTCACCTATATTGCAAAGTAAGTCATGTTTCTCCAAATGCATAATGTAATATTAGACAGAATTTTCTTTTTTGTCCAATAAGACTGTATATGGTCTGCAGTCTGGACCTTCTCAATAGTGCTCTTAGGCTATGTTCACACTGCAGCTGAAAGTGTCCCACTGTTTTGCCTACTATATACTATTTCCCCAGATCTGATGTTTTAGTGCAGTATGAATAGAAAAAAACACATGGAATCTGATCTTTTTATGTTTGATTTAGGCCACAGATATGCATCAGATATGCATCAGATTTAAATCTGATGCATATCTGATCCAGCCATGTCTATGTGACCGCAGTCTGAACTGTCAGATCAGAATTCATGTGGTTTGTACGTCACTCTCCATGGGACAGATCACTGTCACCAAAACCTGTATCCATTTGACCAGAAAAACATGGAGGACAATGACTCAAGCAGCAAATTGAATTAGTATTTGGGGAAATGCCTCCATTCAAACAAAACTAGAGGGGACATATTATAATCGACCAGTGTTGGAAACAACTGCAAGAGAAATGGTCGAGTGGGGCGACAAAAGAACTTGGAAAAATCAAGAGCCTCAAAGGCAAGTTCACAGAGGATAGGATTAATGAACTGTGATTTTGGCAGCTTCCATGACAGACTGTCCAGAGGTGACATATTTAGTTGAATGTAATGTTCTTAGCAAGAAATCTGAATTGAGCACTGCAGAGTGAATGCAGCCATACATCTTTTCATGTGCTGTCTTTGGGCAAAGGTGGGAAGTAACTAGTTGTAACCATCCCCAAACCTAAACTGACAATGACCCATCAAATTATTTGTAAGGACCATGCCAAAATATTTTAGGTGAAGGTTTTGAAACATTGACGATTATTGATATTCTTGATGATTATTGCTTGAAAGTAAAAGGAGTGTTTTAGTGAGCTACTCTTTTATGTCAATATTTTTTTTTTTTTACAAACGTATAAAAAAAGTGTTATGATTTGAGTACAATGAGATATTTCTAGTTTCTCTTTTTGCCTCTGGCTGCAGGTTGATTGATCCAGGTGGACTGACTGGATTCAGCTTGGAGCCACACATTGAGAAGGACATGTGTCTGTCTCAATCTTTTGACAGGATTTTGCTCTCTCTCAGGATCTGGTTACATGCAACGTCTTGACAAAGGCAGACCGTTACAGATTATTCTCATCCTTTCCTCCATCCTTTCCCTATAGTGGAGGCTGCAGCTTTGCTGAATTTGAGATAGGATCAGCGCTAGTTAAATGTTGCTTGGCATCAGTTGGGCTTGCAGGGAGGACCTACGAGAACCCAGCTGATGCATAGCTGGTTCAAGTCGTCATTAAGATGTGGATAAGAGGGTCAACTACCTTCAGAGATTCTTCTCAGTCCAGATGATGCCAGAGATACTTTTCTGAGAGCAGAGAGGAAGTGACCTGTCGTGGAAGCCCTGATTCTAGAAACACTTAACCCAACGTCCTACTTCCACAGTAAGATGACATATACATGGATTGTTTCTTTATTTATTTAACCACAGCAGATGCATAACATTGCAGCGTCATGCAATGCTGAAGTGAGTCTGACTATTTTAAGTATACAGTGGTGGACAACAATATTGCTTGAAATACGGTTTTCATTTTGGAATTCTTATTCCTTTTTTCACAAAATGGTTTTGATTCTTTCAACTGGCAGCCATGCGTAATTGTATGATCCAGACATACTACAGCTTTGTTTATATTTGTTTATGTTTTATATCATCATTTATTTAGAATATAAGAAAGCACAAATGTATTTACATTCACATGTACAATACAATTTTAGAATTACACAATGCTCCAAAGTAAACAGCCTGTACAAGGATAAAGTGACATTTTAGTTTACAGTGTGGAATGATATAGCTGAAACAATGTACACCGGTGGCCACATTCCCTATTCTACCTACTGTACAAATCTCTGACTTTATTTTGTTTGAAATATACAGTTCACCTGAGTTGGTGAGGATGTGATGCAAAATAAAGATTATTCAAAACATAACAATATCTGTCTTGTCTCACATTTGCTATGGCCTGTAGTATGCATGTATGACATTTGTTCAGTACTAAAAAGAACACACAAAGAAACATTAATAACAAAATATTTAAAAAAATAATAATAATAATAATAATCTTGAAATAACGTTGGGTTTTATTATTCAGTATTTTCCAGTTTTCCAAAATACAGACAATCAATAAACTGTGGTTCCATTGGAATTCTAATCACGTGGTAGTAAAAAAAACAAAAAACAAATAAGGCAACCAATTGAAATGTCTTTGAAAACGCTTTACTGTCACATCAACACATTTGTTTCATGAGGTCTTTGCTCGTGAGCTCACTCGTGTTCCTCCTCCACTACAACCCTAAGCTAAAGTGCAACGTTGTTTTGCATGACTGTCTCTCCAGGGCTCTCCCCAGTGTAATCAAAGCACCATGGTGGGGATGTGGTGCACCAGGGGCATCTGGTGCTGGTGGGGCATGCTGGTCATCTGTGGGGGAGGAGGGGATACCTGGGAGGGTGCGTCGGTGACGGACACCACTGGTTTGTGTCTTGCGCTCTTCTGGTGCGCCCTCAGGCCCGCCAGCTGGGAGTAGGCGCTCTGGCAAACGTGGCACTTGTAGGGGCGCTCACCGGTGTGCAACCGGACGTGGTTGCG
>CABFOQ010024108.1:15842-28573 GCA_900660455.1 Gephyroberyx darwinii
GCACAGTAACAAGTATTACAACAGGGACAGGATGCTGTACTCTGTTACAAATCCAACACACACACACACTCACAGAGTCAGCGAGAATACCAGAAACACTCTCTCTCTCTCTCTCTCTCTCTCTCTCTCTCTCTCTCTCTCTCTCTCTCTCAATCTAGTACCCCTTTCAAACAAAAATCCTGTGTTTTAATGCGGGTTCTTGAACACGGGTCATTCCTGCGTTGGACCCATTCAGACCACACTACTGTACCGGGATTATCCAGGGTCGTTGACCATTCAGACGAGACCCGTGTCTGTGTACGTCACTGCTGCGCCATATGATATTACTGTAGATTATTGAATCTTTTATCATCCCTGTAATTTGTTGCTTTATTTGTTGCTTTACTTTATTTATTAATACAATGAAATGGTCCTTGTTGTGAACTGGCTTACAAACTAATGAGCCTCTGATCTTAACCAATGAGGGTCCCGTCCATTGCGTAACCTGGGTCGCCCCGTTCATCATCAGCATCTGACCCGGGTTATTGTCTGATAATCCACATTGACCCATTCACACCAATGCCTGGCCCCGAATAACCCAGGCCGTTGCTCTGGTGTGAAAGAGGTATAATAATCACTGTTACTTTTTACTAACATTCTCTTTTTCTTTCCCTCTGCCTCCCCCTCCCCACACCTACTTCCCTTCCTCCTGTCTTATCAGTGACAGGCTGGAAACAGAAGGGAGATAAAGAAACACCAGAACTAATACAAGGTGTGGTGGTCGAACACCAAGGCAGATTAGTCATTGACATGTTTGTCAGTTAACAATGGCACACATGCAGCTAACAAAGGGTAAATGGGAAGAGAAACAAGGACACGAATCTCCTTTCATAATGCATTATGAGGCATTAACAGACAAATTTGCTCACGTATGGTTCGTCCCCTGAGGAATGACTGGACAGATTACTGAGACAGAGCTGCTACTGCACAGGTCTAATCTGTTCCTGTCACTCAGACAGATAGACAGACACACACACACAAACTCAAATACTCCAAGGTCTACCTCATTGTTTCCCTGCTCTTCCTGTCCCTGTACAGCCAGACTCTAGAGGCCTCTCTTCCTCAACTGCCCACCAGAGACAGACACTAGAAGTGAATTCTATTCAGTCGCCTGCCACTTTAAATGGCACTTCAATAACGAAAATAGCCACGAGTCCTCTCGTCCCTTAAAATGTTGCCATTTGGGATTATTGCTGGGCTGTATGAGGGTGGTGTAGACTAGTGGAGTGTGGAGCAGTTCAATGCATCCTCCAGGCTTCTCTTTTTGTCTTTAACCAACTGTAATTAATTAGCCAATAGACTGGACATGACCCAAGGCCAATATGTACTGATACTATGGTTAAGACTGACAGTGCAATGTGTCATATTATTAATGGTTTTAATATTATTAGAAGTGATGATAAAACTCATTTATGTGGTAGCATTGCAAATGTTGTGCCTTAGTTCCACAAAGTTTTCTTTCTTTTTCTCCACAGACAGCTCCCGCTAGCTCAATTAACTATTGATCAGATTTGTGGAACCGAATGTAAATAATTAACAAAAGTGAAGATAGCATCTGCAGCTCTACAAGCAGCTTCAATACAGGGGCTTGTATATCTCTGATCGATAGGGCGTGGAGAGCACGTACCGGCAGCCACTCTGAGGACCTCTGCAAGGTGGCCAGGGAAACAGAGAAAATCACATTTTTATCAGACATTGCAGCTGTGTCAGCAAAAAACACAACATCAAGACCATGGTGATAATCAGACAGTGGCTGTTTCATTGTAGATACTAGGCTGAGTAAAACTGTTTTTCTCTTTGACATTTAAAGGAAATCTAATTAATTCTCTGAGGCAGTGCACTAATAGGTAAATGAAAAGAGAAGTTGTTGACTAGACCATTGAGGCACTTTCGGACTTTCTTACACAGAAACTCCACCGAGAACCCTGCGCCGCAATGAAAATCCCTCATCCTATAAGCAGCTCTGTTGGACGTAATAGCCCGGTTGTGTCCAACAAAGCCTGGGTAAGCAAAGATGTAACATACTGAAGAGAGAAGAGCATAAAAGCTCCTTGGGGATGGAAGTGTGGCACAGTGGGGGGAGAGGGAGAGAGCCTCTGGGTAACTCCATTTGAATATGAATGCCTCCCATGATCCACATCAAGGGCACTGACAGGGGCACCTCTACCCACAACTACCTCCAGTGGATGTGGACGTGTGTCCGTGTCTGTGTGTGTGTATGTGTGTGTGTGGGTGCACAACCGCATGATCATTCTGTAGAGCCATCAGCCGGCGCATTATTCCAAGGCACTTTGTACAGTGCATTAATCACAGGGACCCTTGAGCGCTTCCACGGATCCAAATATTCCGACCTTGAGGTTACAAGAAAGACATTAGTCCCGTCGATCCATTCAAAGTATTGGAGACAGAGAAGGGAACAGAGGGAGGGGACAGAAAAGCTTTCAAGGTAATGAAATTCTGCCATAATTTAAAGGAAAAGACTTGTGGGGACAAGCCTGGGCCACAGTAAGAAAAAAGTAGATTAAATTGGATTTCTTTTTCTTTTTTCCCCTTTATTTTAAATTAGGCTTAAGTGCATGTGGGGGGTAGTTTTTCTTTCTCCTTTTTTTCCTAACAAAAGCATGATAACAGCATTAACGTCCAGAATGAACCGAATCATTTCCAAACCAATTAACCTTTGACAGAATGGATGAGTGGACAGGAATGAGAGTGGTGCATAAGGGAGGCAGACAGGAGGTGGGAGGAATAGCAATAGTGCGGGCAGGGGGAGGAAAAAAGAGGTCTGGCTGGCAGGGACCTCACCTCTTGGGGGTGACTGCTGACTGAGTGAACGCTACGGAGGAGTCCGATAGGGACCCCAGTTTGTGATAAGAATAGGGAGAGGGACCGGGAGGTTAGGTGGGTGTAGGGCGCTGGGGATAGGCACAACTGAAGACAAAGAGGACATCAGCACCCTCTCGCTCGCTCGCCCCCTCCTCCCTCCTTGTCCCTGTCCTGTCCATCCTGACTGATAGCAGAAGAGGTCTGCAGTTAACCCCACTTATTCTCCACGCCGGCTGGGAGCTTTTTCTCTACCACTCTGTCTCTCTGACTCCCTGTCTCTCGCTCTCTCTCTCTCTCTCTCTCTCCTCCCTCTCTCACTGGCTCACACACAGCTGCAGTGGGTCCATTTAGTTAATTAAAGGCTCCATTTTGAGCTGGAGCCCACTAGCAAATACGAGTGCCAATCAATAGATCTTTGGCTTATACTGTGGGAGGGAGGGTGACAGCACCAGGGCTGCATTCAGGGACATGATTTGTAGCCTTGGCAGACGAGCCATGTCCCTCTCTGTCCGTCCTCTGTCTCTGTCTCATTTGGCAGCCACCCCACCCCTTCCACAATCTCCTTCTCTCTCCCCGCTGTGATGTCTATCAATCACTTTACTTTCTCTTCCTCTGCCCTACCTATCTACGGGTTTTTCCGCCTGCCTATAAGTCACACAGTCCCATGTTCCCCCTATAAGGGGAGAATGTGTGTGTGTGTTTGTTCAGGTCACCATCTGCATGAGGGAGCCAGCTGTGTGGGGTTGTGGCAGGGATTGGGGGGGGAGGTAGGGGAGTTGGGGGCTGAGATCACCAGGGTGTCCGAAGGGATTTGAGATTAGATAACGGGAGAGGAAATAACAGACAGAAAGTGAAGGCCCTGTGATGGAACACTGCACAGCATTCCAAAGACCACAACGCATACAGGGAGGATCATTTTCCATGTTTGCAGCCATGTCCCAACGTGTCAATATTAGTCCTGATGTGCTGCTTCGAGGAAAGATGGTCTCCTGAAGCAGTCGGTTGCCTGTCACAGCGCTGGACTATACAAACAAGCTGTGTGTGAACCTCAGCGATAAGGGGAAAGGATCATTGTTGGGAATGGGGATCATGACAACAGATTTCCTGTACATTGCTGTAACTCATATATGTCGTCTTGGATTCATTGTCCTGGACAATGACCCTCCATTCCCATAGACAGGGCTGAAGAAGGAAACAGTGTCACATTGGGAGTCCTCTTCTCTGCACTACAATGCCCCTCAGGGATAAAAGCTTCCACAGTGATCCTGCATATTCTCAAAATATCCATTTTTTTCTTTTGTCTCATACCGCAGCAAGGGTGGAAGACCCACTGGCTAAGCAACCATCATCAGCTTCACATGGTGTCTGTCTGCTATGAATAATGGCTGAGGGCAGCAGGTGGTGCAACAGTTCAAGATCCGCAGACGAGCTCTCCCTGCTGGAGTCCTCCGTTCCTCCAGTCCCTCTGTTCCCCCGGTTGCAACCAGCAGCATGGCAGTGGACCAGCTTATTGGACCGCTGCTCCAGCTTCCCAGCAGTCCTTCTCCAATTCTCTCCCTCCAGGGAGGCGGCGCACCCAGGCCTAGATGCTTGATCGCCGTTGTTATTTGGAGGCCTTTTCCTTCCACTTCCTCCTCCTGTTTCTCTTCTCTCTCATCTTTTCGTTTTTAGTGAAAATGCCTGGTACTTTTTCCACTTCTCTAATCTAAACTCCTTCCTTGTCTGGTCTCTCAGAGGAGGCCCAGGGGGCCTTGTTCATATTCTCTCCTCTTATTGTGTTTCATCTTCTTCCTTATGACACAGAACTATCCCCCCAGAGTATCCAGCTTTCAACCAGGGAGCTGGAGAGAACGCATGGTTAACCCCATTTTATTCTGTCTATTCATAGTTTCTCCTACAAAGCTCTGGTGCCCAGAGTAGATAAGCATTCATATAGACTACAAGAGAAGGTATGCATTCACCAGACGTGGAAGAGAAGGACATTTTCGGCAAAAGAGCGTGACACAGGAAAGGAGCACTACATTTCTAAGCAACATAATGCAATATATTGTGCAGCTTATGAAACAATGGAAGAGAGCATTCACCAAGGGAGCTCTGTGAAACAGCTGTTGTTGGAGTGCAATGCTGCTGTACCTTGGACTTGCTAGCTGTTTTTAGGTGGTTACTACAGCCGCTCTAATTTCTGAATGGAAACACAGGTGGCGACTATAGCATGTTAGGTTCCTTGTCAATCAATCATTTGTGTCTATATTAAAACACATTCAATTTAGATAAGAAACAATAAAATCACCTTGGTAACAAAGGCTTTTGCCATAAAAATACAATTTGCCTTCCTCCATTCTGCTGGTCCATATACATATGACATTTCACTGCTAAATAAAAGACCAATTTGCCATGGCTAGCACTTGGATATGAATTGACTCCAAAGCAAAATGATGTACCCATGCCATGCATTATAGCTGTCAAAAGAGAGGGTTGTCAACCATAAGGTATGACACATAAAAATGTAAATTAACGGGCTCCTGTTTCTGCAATGACCTCATCTCTCTTTCACCCCACTCTTTACTCTTGCTCTTTCTTTCTCTCCCTTTCACAACGAGCACACACTCCTACTGCGTTCCTCAAGCACATGCTCCCTCATCCCCGGTCACCCCAACCCCTTCATTTCTCTAGCCCTCCCTCCTCCCCAACTCCGCTCGGTGCGTAATTCAATCATCCCAAGGAGATGGATATCCGTCCCCTAGGAGCGCTTACGCTCTCCATTTCCTAAAGCGCTTGATCAGATTAATTGATTGTCCCCCCCCTCATCTCTGCGCTCCTTATGCCTGAGCCGTCTGAGGCTGGTGGTGGCGGAAGGCGAGCAGGAATCAGGTTTGCATTGATATTTTTATAAAATGCGTATTCCTCTCTGACCTGGACAGACCCCGTAAAAGGACAAAGGGTAATAGATAAAGAACATGAGCCAGGAGAGGAGGAGGAGGAGAAGTGTGGAGGGATGGAAGCCTGGGGAAAGGAGGAGATTCATAAAGAGGACAAAACAACAACCTGAAGCGTATAGGAGAGACGAAGCAGAACAGGAGATATAGAGACAGGATAAAGTAGATAAGCGATCGATCTAATGAAATAGACAGGGGTGTTTAAGAGCTCTGGAGGTGTGTGTGCATGCGTGAGTGTATGTGCATGCATCTGTGTGCATCTATGCATCATGCCATTTGGCTGCAGGGATGCAGAACACAGCAGAGGGGAGGGAGGGGAGAGTTGAACCTAGCCCCACAGGGAAGGCAGGAAGACCTCAACTCATCCATTATAACCGAGAGCCAAGCGGCTGCCATGTCTCCTGATTGCTGAGTCCCTGTGGAGCTCGCTCACTCTCTCTCTCTCTCTCTCTCCCTCTCTCTCTCTCTCTCTCTCTCTCTCTCTGGCACTGGGGAGTGCAGTAGATTACAGTGCTGTTCCAGGCCTTTGGCTTCTACGTTATGGTGGGGGCCAAAAACACACACGCACGCGCACACACACACAGACACACACAGACACACACACAAATGCACATAGAAAGGGATAGAAACTCGCTCTCCTCTCTCTTATCTATCTGCCGCACATGTTCCCCATACGTGTAAAGCTTTTACCTGAGCGAGCCATTACAGCTGAGGCTTTTACCTCTGGAGAGCCAAATTACCTCTCGGATACAACCTCCCCTTTTTCAACTCGCCCTTGACATTTAGTTCACTTGCATTTCACCCGCACACATAGACATGAACATAAACCACAAGCACTCACATAGACACACCTACGCACGCACACACGAACACAGACACTCACACAAACACACAAAAATAAACACAGTTGCATGTCCTTAGGCTCATAATTCTGTAATTTACACCTGTACACACTTAGCACCATCTATCTTAACTGTTCAACAAATATGTCTGCGGGATGGAACAGCTCCAGTTACACACAGGCCAGGGAGGATCATAACAACACAACAGAGAGTAGGCCATGTTCTTTTTAGTTGTAAAGCAAATCAGACTTGGCAATAACAGTTAAAGCTTACTTTACGTCTGTTTTATTGAGGAAAGAAGAGACTGGTGCTAACTATAGAGATGCACAATCATTCATCCAGCAGCACTGGCCCCCAATTGCTGAAACAATCTAAAGCAACAAAAATTCATTATCTCTGCTTATTGCTCATCCAAATCAAACACATGTAAGGAGATTACTGTATGTGCTGTTCCAAGAAACAGTTCTGTATCCAAATATGAGATAACATGTTCTGACATAGGTCTCAAGAGTAAACCCTGGCTCCAATACCAAAATGACCCCCTACCTCCAGTGCCATGGAAAAAGCTAGAGGAAACACAAGGACATATTTCCCCAGTAGGCTATGACAAAATTGCTTTTCCACTAGCTTATTTGATCACAGGACGGCCTACAACCCAGTGCAAGCCTAACTGGGTGTGAGAGGGGGATTGTGAAAGACGTGAGGCGGATGATTCATCGACAGCCCAGAACCACACGCTGCTGCTCCCTGCTGCTCGGAGGGGGGATGGCTGGACTAAGGCGAAAGAAAGGGAGAGAGAGAAGGAAGGTATGAGGCTAAGCGCTCTGTAAACAAATAAATAAAGTGTGGCCCTGCACAGAAGAGATGCTGATATTGATTGGACAGACTTGTTTGACTAAATATGCAGGTGTTTGGCTATTTCATGGTCAATTTTGGAGATGAGCCGCATTGGCTGTCTGCTGCTGCACAGAGTCAAACATGTATAGACAGCATCTTCGTAGGGGGGAAGCTGAACTCCTGACCTGAATACACATACTCATCAACACACACAGTTGCACTGATACCTGCAAACACACAAAGAACACAAACGCAAACACACACACACACACACACACACATACACTGCTCACAGACTATGCTTGAGTACACAGCCCACAAACTGAATCAACAAACCATTTATTTTCTTTCCAAAAGACTCTCTCTCTCTCTCTACTTTCCCCAGACTTTTTATTTTCTAGGACCACAAGCTCTCAGGCTGGGATTGATCCTGAGCTGCCGTCTTGAACCTATGCCCCAAGGGCAGCTCAGTTCAAACATGCAGCAGCCCCTCTCCACTCGCACCAATCGTGGTTACACTCTCTGCTATATTACCAACACACCCACACACACACACATACACACACACATACACACTAATCGCTGGCCATCTCTGTGTGGAATGATTTAAGAGAACAGAGCCCCGAAAAACACTAATTATAACAGGAAAATGATTCTCTTTAAATAAAACATGCTACTTCATAAGACAAAACTCTCCACAGAGACGTGTTCCCACTCGAAGTGCTAACTCAAACAGTCACAGTGGGAGAGCAATAAACTCATCTGTCGAGGAGAATTACAAAAAATGACTAGCATGTGTATAGGTATGGGAAAAAATCAATAAGCGTAACAACCGCATTGGATATGACAGTAACAATTTCATACACCACATCCCATTTGCTGAGTGCTATTTCAAGGCAGAGCACAAAAGAAATCCATTATTTTTTGCAAAAGCAAAGATTCATTTGAACATTTTACATAAATAATGCATACAAAGAGAGATGCTTTCACAATGTTTTCACCTGGAGACAGACAGCTAACTAGCGAGAAAGCTCACTCGCCCGCCCACCCTCTCTTTCCCGCTTTGAAGAAGGGAAAGGGGAAGAAAAGGGCATATTTACTTTGATTCATTTATCCTTGCTTACTATGTATAAATGTCATTAACAGTGCTTGCTGCACGGTGGTGGTGAGGAGTAGCTGGCAGCATAGTGAGAGCTCTAATAAACATGGTGATTTGAAGAATACATCCCACACACACTGCGTCAGTCAGGAGCCTAATGGCCCCGTAGAGGCTTGCATGTTGAAACATACACATACACACACACAGACACACTCAAACACACATAAATACATATACAATTAGTGTCTGTGTTTTGCTGAGACTGCCCTGAACTCGTATGGACTTTGTGATCGATGGATTCTGTGATTGGTGTTGTGGGACAGGTCGAGCTTTCAAGTGAGCTAATCTACACTGCCTCCTACAGGATAACAGCCCACAGTGGACCAGTGATGATGTGAGAAACTGTCACCATTACCTTCTGAGCATCAATGCTGATAATGATGACGATAAATGGTGTTTGCACAGCACCTTTCAAGTCCTCAAAGTCCACCACTAGCACTATGTGACAGCAAGAGTGGAGCCAAGTAGTGTATTGTGTATGAAGACCATCTCAGAGGTATATAAATGTGGAAGAATAATTCCTGGGTTTTCCCTGCTAGAGAAATTATCAGGTGGCCTGACTGAGGTTTTGTCTTTGCAGGCTTTTAATTGGGTCCCAATAGCTTTGTATTTGCTCCTAAAGGTTATTCAGTGTTCTTGAGAGTTTTCAAACCCTCATTCTGACATAAAACACACTGCATTGGCGTCATTACCACCCAAGCCTATTAGTCAACCTAGGGGAAAAAACGTAAGAATGACAATGCTATCACAGGGCAGTGTCCCCCTACCTTCCATGCGATGCGGTTGCCTTTGGTGTCGTGCTCCAGGGCCATTGGGAACTCTCCGCGCTCATAGAACTTGCGGAATGCCGTGGGTTTGGCTGGGCGCTCACGGAAAGCCCCCGCAGCTGCCGGACCCACCACCTGGACAGATAGCGGCGCAGACACACAGGAGTTTGAATAAAGAAAATAGAACAGAAAAGAAAAGGTCTGTTTATTTTCTCTTTTTTTTTTCATTCCCCTTTTCTCCTCCTTCTTTCTACAGAGCGATTGAGAGAATTGTTTTATGAAATCAGAATTGACTGTGTTTTCCCCTACCAGAATAGAATCACTCCCAGTGCCTTCTTTTCTTAAAAGTAATTCAGGGAGACATATGTGCCTGCTCCTCTGCTCCTCTAAGGCAGGCAAAGCACAGTGTATGTGCGTGTGTGTGTGTGTGCGCGCGTGTGTGTGTATGTGTGTGTGTGTGTGTGTATGTGGCCAGAGGCATTGCCAGAGGCATTGTTAGGATCATCTTTTTGCTCTGCCTCCATATTGGATATGTGCTATTACCGTGCCACTGAAAACCAATGTGACTCCTACCACTTCAGCCACAGTTTGTGCTGCTACTTCTGCTGCTGCTGTAGTGGTATCGGTGGTGGTGAGGCTAATACAACAGATGTAAGTCAATGCAACATGTTCGAGTAGAAAGGAGAGGGAGTGAAGCTAAGATATTTACACTGTAGACAGGATACTACATAACACCTACAGAAAAACACTCATACTCCACCAGACCAAGTGTCCGAAAATCCAATAAAAGCACCTACTGAAGACCTGGGGTGAGACTTTTCAAAAGGGAGCCACTTGAGTAGTTGAAGAATTTGGATGGAAGTGATTGAAAACACTAGAGCTTTGCAACAGCATGTTGTAGCGCACAAATGACAGAATGTTGGAGCCAATCACTTCCCAGTGTGTGTCCCTTGTGTCCGTCCCTCGCCATCTGTGTCGGGCTGCTACATGACTGGCAGATGCGTTGCTGTCATTAATCCTCACATTACCGCCCATTGAGAAACAGAGTCTTGCCACAGCGGCCCACGGGCAGAGCAGTGTGGGATTGGGACGTGCACACTGCAGTGGCAATGCCAATGATTGGCAGGTGTCTTTTAAATGAAGGTCCCGTCAAAACGTGAGGGATTTATTTTAAAAAAGGAGAGCGAGCAGTCCACTCACCTTCAGTATTTTAAGTTAAAAAGTTGAAAAGTAGAGAGGGAGACACAGGAGGGGAGACACAGGAGGGGAGACACAGGAGACAGAGCCCTGTTGGGATTTAATTTTTGGCCACTGTCTATCTCCGGGGGTGAAAAAAACTTAAGCGATTTGAAAGAGGCTTTAATCTAGTATTTTGATGCTTGTTGGGTTTAGTTTGTTTTTATTTTACATCATGCAGTGGTATTGCATGTTTATTGCATAATTCCAAAATAAAAAAGGGCCTAGACGTGTATCCCAGCAAAACTGCCACCAAGGACTGATGTAATATGGATCAAAATCAAACATAATGCAGTTTAAGTTACTCATGCGATGTGGTGTAACTGATTCCAGTATAGCTAGGCCCCAGAGAAATAAGAGGGGAGAAACTATTATGAGGGACCCTGAGTGAGTGTCTCTGAGCACTCACTGCATTTAAACAGCCTTAATGCACCATGGGATTGCAGCGCAGGCATTTCAAATGAATCCGTTTGGAGCGTTTGTTTACTATGCCAAGGAATACTGAATAATATTATGCTGAATTAATAGGCACAGGTTTGTATACCTGCAGGAGAAAGACTACCCAAACAAAATGTCTGTGACTAACCATGCATGTAAACCACAAGAAAAAAGGCACTCTGCTGTATAGCCTACTGTAATATCCAAAATTAAATTCATTGCAACAAATGATAGGCCATACATGTATGCCGGTGGGCATAAATGTTTTTATTGTTCAAACTTCAAATCATAATGAATAATAAACTGTCAGCCTGCTTCATTACAATACTGTTTTGATTCTGAGTTTTCAAGGACAAAAACAAACAATAATGTTGTGCGCCTAGACCCTATAGCATACATCAGTAATATCTGTCTGTCTTTCTTCCTTTCTCTGTCTGTCTGTTCTTCTCTCTACAGGAGCTGTTTCACAGTCCTAGGATGGGGAAAAAGGCAGCTGCAAAGCTTGCAGATCAGTGACGCTGCAGCCTGCAGGAGCGACAAAGCCCTCATATCCAGGTAGCTGGGACAACGATTGAGCCACGCTGCACAGGAGGGCTAAAAATAGCTCAGGCTGGGCAGCAAGGAGAGAATGAACCCAGACTGCATTGACTGGCTGAGCGGCTTTTATGGTCAGGAATGATGACGCCGCAGTAAACTCCATGGCATACGTCCATAGCCAAGGTGTTGCAAGCTTCACAGCTATTCCCCTGCTTTCTCTCCAATTATCATCACTGGCAGGCGCACACACATCGAGCCAGACAAATGCACAAGCAAGCATGCACATGTACAGTTCTGGCCAAGATTACTGGCACAACCTTTGACCGACTGCACATTTCAGGTCTCGCAATAGGATTGAAATTAGGACTCATCAGTGGCCACTCCAGAACAGTCCAATGTTTTCTTTTGAACCATTCCTGGGTGCTTTTGGATGTGTTTTGACTCATTGTTCTGCTGGAGGACACATGACCATCGATTGACCCCCAGTTTTTGGACACTGGGTAGCACTTTTCACTCCAAAATGCCTTGGTGATCGTTTGATTTCATGATGCCCTTAATAAGTTCAAGATGTCCAATACCCAAGGCAGCCAAGCAGCCCCACAGCATTAGGGAACCTCCACAGTATTTGACTGTAGGTAGGGTGTTCTTTTCCTTAAAAGCGTAATTTCGTCGTCTGTAAACAAAGTGCTGATCTGCATTGCCAAAGAGCTCTAATTTGGTTTCACCGGTCCACAGAATATTTTCGCAGAAGGATTTAGGTTTGTCCAAGTGAGTCTCGGCAAAGATCAGTCGGACCCTCTTGCGTTTCTCTTTCTGATAATAGTTTTTCTGTCATACTCAGACAACTCTTTTCTCTTTACCACGTTCAGAGACAACCAGGGAAGCAGAACAGACTGTTTTATCGCTTTAAAATGGATAATTGGTTTATTTATACCATGTGGGCACCTGCAACCTGTCATAGATTAGTTGAATTACACTGCAAATGAGAATCTACTTCCTCCAAGAAAAAAAGATTTGAATTGTTCTAAAGGGTGCCAATAATCATGGCCATGGCCATTATTATTGGCACCCTTTAGAACAATTCAAATCTTTTTTTCTTGGAGGAAGTAGATTCTCA
>CABFOQ010024110.1:0-29571 GCA_900660455.1 Gephyroberyx darwinii
CCGACCTGCACATTGAATGTAACCTTGACTTCGGTAAAGGGAGCGAGGTGTGTTTCCAATAAACTCAAGACTGAGGGTGTGTGTGTGTGTGTGTGTGCTTGTATCGGTGTGTGTGTGTGTCCATCCATGTCTCTGTTTATGTGAAGTTCAATTGCGTATGTGTGTGTGTATGTGTGTGTGTGCGTGGAGGGCCTAGTTGTCTGCAGATCAGCAGCGGGCAGCAACACAATGTGCCCATTCAGGCTTGGAAGGAGACAAGCGAGATATGCCCCTGAAACAAGGGGGGCAAGTTTTCATTGCTACTACAAAGAAAGACATAACTGTACCTGCATTAACACAGTAATAGGTTGCGTGACCTCATATGTGACAAATGTGGGTTTTCTATGATTGTGTAGTTGTAAACAGGCGGTGCTGCGATAACTTTGTCCAGGCTGAACATTGGAATTTATGCACAAACACAGCACTGGAATACATTTGGGAATGATATTAAAAATGCTGAGGGGGTAACAGATGACTTGATAAAGAACATCATTATGGGCATTATAATGTATTACTTTAGCCTATTTCATCCCATTTATCTCTGGAATGGGCCATTCTGTCACTGGCAAACAAGCCACTGAAATCAAAGGATGCATCACATTGGAGAAAAGACATTTGTCCTTTTTCAAACGCCCATTGATTTTGTTTTTTTAGCTTTCTACACAGCATGAATGCAAAAACACAATCTCCACTATCAAAGTCAAAACTTCAAAATACCAACATCAGATGTAATTGACAAATTTCGCATTTGGTATTCATTTCCCACTTTCAAGGTGGAAGGAGATGACCTTTCAGGTGGTTGCAATTTTGCTACCTCGGAAATTAATAACCAGTGGAGAAAACAGTGCAGTTGTTTCTCAGAATGCAATTTGAGTAATTTGAGCGTGGGCACACATGCGCACAAGTACGGTGGCAAGTACAGGACTGATGCATACCAGTACACACACACACACACATGTGCAAGCAGACACAAACACCTACACACACTTTCAGACAGACTTACATGACAAATCACTGCGATACACAAGCTAATGGTAAGATGTGACAGAAATGGTCAGTGTCTGGAAGAATTACACGGCTGTGTGGTCCATACATCCTAAATGCACATCTGACAAGAGCTTTTAAAACACACGCACACACACAACACCAACAGCACAGCTATCCATGCAGAAAATTGGACAGCCATCCTTCAGCTCAGACATAAATCTATGGGTGGCAACACGCATCGGAGAGCAATATAGTATAGTACAAGTCTCTGCTGAAACCAAAAAGTAATTGAATCGAGGATGAATATAGACAGGGTGGGATTAGAGTTGCAGGAAAGACATGTCTTGTGAATTCTATGCTCTGCAGGGGACAGTGTACAGTAATAATGCAGAAAGGACAAGTCCACTCTGTTGCTCAAAGGGATAACCAACAAAGAGAACTATCATCCTCGGCAAATGTGAATGAAGAAAGAGGCTGCTGAAAATTGGAAAATAATCTTTAAATAAGAAGTGGTTTTTGTAGCCGTCCCTGTTCCTGTTGTTGTTGACGGTTGTTGAAAAGGTCCAACAATGATTGGAAAATCAAAAACAAATGACACAGTTTTGGTGTGTAAATAAACGGATATGAATTATTGAAAACAGATGCCACAATTCCCAAAACCTTGCTGTGGCCCGTCGAGTCTAGTTCCCAGACAGACTACACCGCAAACCAACTGCAAAGACTAAACCCATAAGACATTCTTCTTTTTTTTAACCATATCCAGTTTCTCACCATATCCAAGAACCAAGGAATCACCCAGTATCAGCTGTTTAAAGCATTGCCGATGTATGTCACAACCATATACTACACACTAGAGGTTACTAAAGGTGGGACCCCTGAATCCCAAGGCTATGTGCCCAGTAAATCACATTTGTAGAGTCATATTAAAGATGTAGGCCTGAGGGGAATAAGAGCTCAGGCAGGGAATGATAGGCATTTTTCTATAGCTGAAATCCTGCTTTACATTATTCTTGTGGCTGATGTGTGATTAAGATTCAACTTTTTTTGCACAGAGGACAAGAACTGAGACAACAAAATGCATTTTCCACAAATCCCTGACTAGATACACACACATATATATATATCACCCCACAAACATGCACATGCAGCTCAGGTCAGAGGACAGAGCTGCACACCTGGATCAGTTTTTGGGGTTAAGTGCCTTGCTCAAGGGCACTTCAGCAGTGTTGGTGGGCACCGCAGCTGTGACACCAGTCAATTTCCAATCACCAGCTCACAGCTGGAATATGCCCTGGTGGTGCCGGGGATCGAGCCAGCGACCCTCCGGTGATGGGTCGGCCTCTCTAACCGCTAGGCTAACCTCATTGTGGGCTGTGGAGGCTTGTTCAATTCTTCTTAGTGGCAGCGAGAGATAAGGTCACCAGATTATTTGATTGAACTGAATGGTGGAGAAAAAAAAAAAAAGGTAGCTATCCTCACTAATGCTTGGCCACAGGTTAACGTGGTGAGGAAAATAGATGGGCTTTAAAAGCAAAGGGAAGGGAGGGAAACAGAAAGCTTGGATCTATGTGCATTGGATTCAGGGCTTTGTGTTAAATCATCTAAAGATTGATAACAGGTCTTAAAACGTAAGACATTTTAAGCCTTTTTAATACCGGTTACAATGAACTATAAGATCAATTTCACATTTGAAAAAACATGGGAATAAAACAACTGTAGGCCTATCAGAATACGGCGTGCATGACTGGACCCATTTCTCAACGGAAGAACAACGCACCAAGAAACCACACATTTTTTAAGACCACTAAAACTGCTTAAAATGCTGTTTAACTTCAAGAACATTCAAGGCCTTGAGTTTAGATCATATCATTGAAGACTTTTTGAGGACCCGCAGGCACCCTGGATAAAGCTTCTCAATACTAGCGGGTGTGGATGAACTTTAATAAACTTTGAAACCCTCTAAGCCTGCGACAAAACCCCCCACCCCCAACAACACTGTGCTTTCTGTAACCAAACATGACAAATCCAGCCATTTGAATCATAGAGAGAGAGGAATGCGCCTGCTATGCAACAAAAAAAAAGAGGCAGAGACAATCATAACGGTGAGCAGCAGAGTGTTTTGGGGAACCGTTTTCAATGCTCAACTGAGGAAAGGGGAGTTGCATACTAATGGCAACCCAGCTCTTTGAAGCAGTCTGTGTGTTCTCACCGTTCGCACCTGCTGGTGCCGTCTAATTGGGCATGTTGCAAGCACAACAACAATCAAAGTCACCACAATTGGCTAATTCCGCACATTGTTTGTAACCATTCTCATCAGTGTATGCACTGGCTTTTCATATTGTGGGTTGGCTTGGTGAAATGAAGAAATGGGTCATGTGTTTGCTGTCGGTTCGCAGAGCAGTTAAAGCGATCCCTCTGACCTATTTGCTTTTTACCAGTTTTACCTGTTATGGTTTGGCATGTTGTTGTTGTTCGGTCTTGTTGCATTCAGGCCAGGGGAGGTTCAAATTTAATTGTAACTGGGCAACATAATTCATTCCAGCAATCTTCCAGCAAAGGTAATAGCAGGACACCAAATGGCAGACGTTTCCCTAAGTCACAGAAACCATGCATGTTCACACTATTTTGTGGTTTCTGTTACTTGGGTCACGTAAAGGTCAGGAATGAGATTTTGGAATGAGGTGCGAGGGTCATAAGATTGGTTCAGCGCATTTTGCATGGCATTAAAATTGTATTCGGCTCTAAGAAAACAAACTGCCAGCGCATGGTAACAGACACAGTGAGACAGATG
Organism: Gephyroberyx darwinii; assembly: GCA_900660455.1. Classification (NCBI taxonomy): domain Eukaryota; kingdom Metazoa; phylum Chordata; class Actinopteri; order Trachichthyiformes; family Trachichthyidae; genus Gephyroberyx; species Gephyroberyx darwinii. The sequence continues at coordinate 3,818 of CABFOQ010024110.1, forward strand.
GCTGCCGGAGTGGGGTTTCTTATGCATGAGGAATTGTCGCATCTGCTGGTGTGACTGTGCAAAGCTCGCGGTCAGGGGAAGTTCTCAAGAAAACAGGAGGAACCGTCATCTGAAAACAAGCAAACAAAAGCCAGGCTGTCATCTGTTTCCAAAGAAACCAGTTTTTTTTTTTTAGTCTAGAGTCATCTGCAACAGTCGACTGAGCCAGGAATCCTGTAGAGACCTGGGGGCAATCAAGGTGCCAGTCACTCTCCCGATACCCAGGTGAGGTGACATTCTGCCAAAATAAAGGCTTAAGATCACTAGACACGGGGCCTGAAATGGACATAATTCCTTAGGGAAAAATGTGCAGACAGAGCTCAAAGGCTCCATCCACAAGACCACACCTTGTCATCCAAGATACAACATTACATACTGAAGGTTGGCCACCTTGTCAGATGTCAAAACAGATCCCACAAATCATCATGACTAGCATCTAGGGAAAAGTGGTTGTGTGACCCTTTGTCCATATTTGTTTGTATATTTGTTCCTATTCAATTCCTAACCGGATGTGAAGGATGGCTACATGCTCTCAATTGTATCACAAAGAAAGAAGGGAAAAGGCCTGCGTGGAAGCCCCCCGTTTGCATGCAGTGCAGCATTAAGAGAAAGTTACAATTGTCTCTCCCCCCAGTGCCTCCGCAGATGCAGAGAAAAATCAATGCACAAAAAAGCACTTCATTCCTGCTCAATTTCATCCTTTACTGCCAGTACAATTAAAACTGGCTTCTACGGTCTTTTCAATCAAAATTTCCACCTTAGCTGGAGGGTGGTCTGTTCACGATGCATGGAAGATCGGGTTATTGGCAACTGCACTTTGGCAATTCATTGGACCGACATATGCACTTTGTTTGCAATAATTAGGCTCATCTGTGACACACCGCCACAACATCGGCATGAAAATAAGAAGCTGTCAATGTATAGAAATTAATCTAATAACTAACTAATCTAATAACGCTGTGCCTAAGAGGTGCGCATCACGTCATGTTCTCTGTCAAACCAGAGACTAATCTCACTTGGCTATTGCTTGTAAACACACCGAAAAAACACAAGCCTTTATTCCTCATCCATTTGTGTGAGACAGACATCACCTGCTGTACGGACTTGGGTGCAGTCTGACCTCAAAAAAAAAACCTGTGTGACGCAACCCTGACATCAACTCAACAACAGAAGGTAGTTTTTTTTCTCCAGTATTGAACTTGGGATGTTAGTGTCCACCAAAGTGACATTAACCCAGCTGCTAGTGCAGCCTATATATTATAAGTCAAGTAATCATACATCAATGAGGGGAAAATGTATTTCCTTCCATGCATTGAACGTTTGTTCTCTCAGATGAGCATTGAAAAGTAGAAAAGTAGACCCCTGAACCACTAGGAAACTAGTTTAGGCAACTGTCACAAATATTTATCCAAACCAAAACACAAAATCCCCCCACGTGCGTCATCTCCATCCAATTCCATTTCAACCAAAGTGACATAATATGACAATAAATACATTTTACACACGTTTCTGAATAACAAGCTCCTCACATTGATGACACCAGCTGAGAGACAGAAATTAGTAAATTACCTGCGTATAGTGGCTGCATCCAAGCTGCTGGTCCAATTATTTCTGCTCAGCTGCCATTATAAAGGGCTCCCCAGCTGTGTTTGACACAAAGCTGGCTTAGGGTGGCTTACCACTGACCAAAAACATAAACAAGATTACAGGAGCCTAACCTTTCACAGCACTCATCGGTGACAACAGAGCCCCTGCTAAATGGACCTTTGGTATAGGGCCGCTGGCAAAAAAAAAAAAAAGCCCAAAATGGTGGAGTCTCTCACCGCTATAACGTGCTTTTGATACCTCTCTGTGAAAGCCCGAAGACATAAGAAATACTGGAACAAAGCTATCCTTGTCTTTTATAGCAATCAATTACAGGCTGTTCATTACAGGAGAGCTTTTACCAGAAAAAAGTGAACAGGATAAAAAAGGATAATGTTATATGAAAGAGCAACTACGGAGGACTGCTTAACTGCAGCATTCAACTGATGATTTCCAAGACAATAACTACAGCTCCCTTATTAATCATTATGGGCAGAAATTCCATAACGGGTTGACCTACACTGATCTCATCATCTAGCTGCATGCTGCAGTTTCATATGTAACTAGCATGCTACTGTGTTAAGCTATTTGGTCTATGTCAGTCTGCCTTTCAGCTACATTTATTATGTATGAGAGGGTAAAAGCGGTTCATGGGAAGATTATAGAAGATTAACATTTTGGTCAGTTCAATCTCGGCATCAATCTCTGCACGCATACAGAACTGAACCAACTATACTGTGGGTTTCAGTCAACAAACGTTTGTGGTATATCTTTGTGGTTGTATATTCCAAAAACACATCTTTTTGTGCAAAAAAAAACAAAAAACTCCATACCATGAGCTTGTCAAGTGCATTAGCGAGGCGTGGGAGGGAGGTCTGTGACTATCAATGCAGTCTCTGTCAGAGGATAGAGTAGCCGCGCTGGAAAGAAGAGGAAGAGAGTGGCTGTCAGTTGCCTGGAGAGGAGGATCTGACATCCCAACTCTTCTGTCTGTCATTCTGTCTTCCCAATGATATATGGATGTAATATGGCACCAGTCACCCAGCAGAATCAGTCAATACAGCCATGCTGAGGAATGCTATAGCAGGACAATAGGAGACTGTGACCCTTGTTATGGAATGACAAAAATCCATGAGGGTGGAGGGGAACGGGTTACTAGCCACTTGGTTGGGGGGAAGTGGCTTTCATTTAATATCACATAGTCGGCATTCTTATAAGACTGGAATTTGAATGATAAAAAAACATTTAAAATATAAAGAAATAATAAAGGAATTCATAAAGGAATGAAAAGGACTTCAGAATATACCTGTAGAGGGATGTTTTGAAGTTTGATGGAGGCACGATGAGCCACATGTCCTGATCATGAGAAGCACGTTTATTATTTTATGATGCCATAGTAGACTTTTGCCCATTACTATGACACAACAAGATCTTTACATTAAGACATTACCCATTAAAAATCCGGGACTTTCTCCTGCATGAGCCTCAAACAAATCATGACACACGTTCCCTGTTAGCCCCTCAAGCCATCACTGAATGCATGCGCCACTAACCGCAGGGCTGTGAACACCGGCCGAGATGCACTGTAGGAAGGCTGGATCCAGCCCTTGAACCAAGGTGATGTCCCTGCGTACGTAGACGAGGGGAAAAGGCCCCCCATTTTCCAGCTCCTCGCCCGCGGGGCTCTGTTCCTGCCGGCACGCCAGCACTGTTATCTGCTGCTTATTATTTGGCTGAATGAGCTGGAGCGGGGCTCACGGGGCCTGCTTCTGACATAATGACTGATTACAGTCTTGTGGCTCCCCTCTAAGAAATCCCACTGCTGCCACCATTGCACCACAGCAGTTCAGCATCACAGGCCAGTATGGGGGGGGGGCTGGACTTTGGCAGTGACAGCCTAACTGGACCCTCTCGTCTGGCTGTCACAACTGACAGAGACACTAGTGGACACCTGGGTCACCAACCTACACCAACAACATACGTGTTAGTGCTTTGCAAAACTGCAGACACTGTTCTATTTCCAAAGCCCAAATCCAAGAACTGTCACTGCAGAATGATGTACATGTTTCCTTTTGCCCTTGAATAGTTAAGGAGCTCCTTTGTCATTTCTCCCCCATGTAGAAATATGATACATACTAATGCATCCAGGCATTCAGCATCCATCCAGTACTGCCTCTTAAAGATCCCACACATCATCATGAATCTCTACGTATACATGCATGCAGGTGTCAGAATACTATGAAAACAACACAGAAGGGGTTCTGTCAATAGCCACCCTTTCCAAACGACAAGAGAAGTCATTCTGTCAGCACTTTTCAAACGCCAGCTTTCAGGCAGTCAATTAAGTTCAAGGTGAGACAAAAATGTGTTGTCATTTAAACGGTTTTGCTCCACTGGGGCGGCGCATCTATTCAGTCATCTCCATCCCAAAGGTGACAAAGGCCTGGCAGGGAAGTTTATTTTTGCCAATGGATCCACAGCTCCGCTGTCATACCAACCGGTGATCAGGTAGGATTGCAGGTACACACGGCAGCCAGGCTCAAAACACATTATTCCCATGAGCAGCAGCTCACACTGATGGGAACGAGGGACTACTCTTGAAGGGCCTGCTGGCTGAGGCAGTCAGCCCTGCCAGATCGCACCCCCACTCCCACACTCCTAAATCCAATCCTATGCTATCGATTAGGAAAATCAATTTAGTCTAAGTCACAAGTGCAAAGGGAGATGCTGAAATGCAGCAATACATTTTGAAGTCACCATTGAGATCAGATTCTGATCAAGTGAGTGGATAGCCCCCGTTTGAATGCATGGCAAATACACATTCTCTTAATTAAAAACCTCATGTGATACAAACACAAATCCATAATTGTGGAACCATCCACCCGCAAACCAATGCTCCTAAATACTACATATTTTACCAATCAAGTATGGGTGGGGAAAAGGTATTTTAATATGGGTGCAATTTGAACAAAATCAGTAGAACATTATTAATCACCACTTTGCAAGGCAGTCATGCTTGGTGTTCCATTACAAGCTCTGCAGAATCATTAGGCTGGCACTGTTGACTTTCTCTCACAATGAAAAGATTTAAAACTGAATTTTTAGCCAAACATAACAGCGAAAAGTTATTAAACCTAATTTCCTGTCGGCGTGACTTAGTTAATATATGTCCTCAGTATTTTGAAGATGTTTAAATACTGAGGAAATACATCATTCAAGTTATAGAGCTGTCAACCCAAAACCTTTTGACAGAACATGACAGTTTAAACAGCCATCCAGAAAACAATAAATAAACGGCTAACAAGTGTAATGCAATATGCCATATTGATCACTTATTACTCCTTTATCTAACTTAGTTAAATCCCTTTTATGCCTGGATGAAGGTAAGCCTTAAGTTGTGAAGCATGACCATTTCAATGACTCCTTTGAAGGCATTTTTCCTATACAATAGGTTGATGGGGCATATTGGTATTAGATAGGGAGTGCAGAGTTGCTACACGCAGCACAGCGCCTCACATTTGCAGATACAGCAGCCTGTGGAAAAGGAAGCCATCTTCATTTCTCTTCGCTGGCCAATTAGTGGTCAGATCAGGAGGTCCCGATGGTTTAGGGAGGCGTAAATACTAACCGTCATTTCCATTCATTTGTATGCGGCTGCAGGTGCACTGCCTCATCATGCATTCAAGCCCAAACCTGCCTCCCAAACAGGCCATAAATTAACTTCTTTTAGAGCTTCAGTCGCAGAGAAGCACTGCATCTTTGTTTGACTCCTCTACACAGATCTAAAGTTCGGGGGGGGGCCTCAAAACAACCAAAGCCGTCAATATTGCCACAAAAATCTTGTGTGTCATATTGTAAAATGCACATAGACAAATGTATCAGACTTTACAGAGTAGTAAAGAGGCTGACATACAGTGGCTCCGTCAGACGATGTCAGTTTGATAGCTTTGGATACCTTTTAACACCGCCAACAGGGTCATAAGAGTGGCTTGGATTGCTTTAAATGCTAAGTTGACATTTTTGGGTTCTGCACCGCAACCAGCATTTTAAAGTTTAAACTGTAGGCTTTTCACTCTCATATTCATTGGGCCAGTTCTCCTGCTTTTTGCAATGCAGGTTCAATCAACAGGAATGGCAGTGCTGATTTCAGCATGCAGAGGGGCATTCATTTGATCTCTGTACTGATCAGAAACACTGCAGTGGCCCTTCAAGATGTATCAAGATGGGCCTGCTATATACACTGGTATATGATGGTAGATACTTAATGCCAGTATGTAATGAATCAGTTTGATTGGTTTAGGATATTTCATTAAATATCATTAGAAAGCCAACACAAATGTATAAAGTAAATTAACATGGGATAAGGAAATCTGACTCAGTAATCTGCAATAATTCATGGCATAAAAATCTCTGCTGCAAGAGCTGTAGCTACAAACGTTACTTGAATAGAAAAAAGGTCATGGGAATCTCGAGCCCCATCCCTGTGAAGAACACATTTCTGCATCGAGCACTACATAAGCTGGCTAAAGCATTGTGTTCACATTCACTTGGCAACGTAGTCCTTGTATCTCCGCCTGCAGGAGTTGTAAATTGTTAAAATGCTCCTGCTAAGTGTTTTGACCCCCTCAGGGACAAGTTAACTAAGTGTCAAATTGAGGGTGGAGGGGTGGCTTGCAGATAATCAAAGCTGCAGTCTAAGGGAAAGTCATTTTGAAAGGAAATTTTGAGGGAAAAGTGTCATTGGTCATGCTGGTGTGCACACTTGAGCTAGACAACATAGTACCCTCACAGGCTTTTATTTCAATTGAATTCATAAATTGCTAGCATTAATGTGACCTGACACTGAAATGCTGAACACAGACAAGGCTCCTTTTGTGCGTATTATTCTCATTTCAATGTTTAAAACAACAGTAGCCCGCGTTGATTTAAAGGTATTCTATAGTGAAACCGTGGCTTCATCCACTTCTCCAGAACGGAATGTCTCTGACTATATCCACACTTCTTTTTTTCAATTCATCATGATATAGAAAGTCAATGGGGGAGCCACAGAAATATTTCCATGACCTCACTCTCTCCAAATCACTTCTTTTCAACACGCCACATACTCACTGGAGTGGCACGTAAACCCCCACAATTCCTGCAGCGTTTTAAAGTGGTTCATCAACACCCAGCCCCCCTTCCCCGCACCTCCCCAACTGCATATGTTTGCAAACCAGCCAACGATAAAGGACCTGGAAATAATTTGCTACTCCCCATCATCATGCTGGTAAATAACGGGGTTATTGGTAGAAACAATGGACGAGTTTGCCAAATAAGCTAAATGAAAAGACCGACGTTAACTTCTCTTGCACTCCCATCTCACACAGATTGCTGTCATTGCTTCACACCATGTTTTTCGACCTTCGGTTCTGACAGTAATGCAGCAGAAGAAAACGCCTCTTGACTCACAGGACCAAACAGCAGAGGGCATTCATTCATTCTTTCTCATAAACCTTCAAAAAGCTTCAAGCCTTTATGTTCCAATCTTTGTTGCAGGTGCCTCACATCCTGCAAAACATTGATGCCAAAGCACTTAACACCTACCACAAAAACGTCACCCTGAAACCTCGTCTTCTCTGGCCGGTGGCCTTTTTAATTGTCATATTTCAATATAGAGCTGTTGTGAAATATGCTTTGTGTCATATGGTGAAAGCACTCATTCATATTAATGGGACTTGTCACAGTGTTGTCCACCGTTTCCTTTTTCAATTGACTTAAAAAAACAACCATTGAGATCACTCTTTTCAGAGCTGTATAAATTTGTTTTGTTTTTTTTAAATCAAGCATCAAGCTGCAGTTTTCATCTTATCTACAACCTTATTTCCTGCAATTTATTGTAGAACGGTGCCTTAGTGAAGGCCTTTGTCAAAACCTTTGCGAATAAGCTCTTCATGGGAGAGGACAGCTGAAGAGTTTGAAGCATAGGCCTTAAGGACGTTTCCTCGGCCACGTGCATTCCTTTTTATTTATTTATTTTATTTCTTTTCTTTTGTGACATTCCTGCCAGAAAAAAACCCAACCTGTCTCATTCTTCACAGCATAAACCCTGTCCTCCTGACCTCAGAGAACCAAGGCCCTCACTATAGCAGTGGGTGAGATTTGGCCTACGAGACTGTGCACAGTATGTCGTTTGCTGTCTTCCTGCCACAGGTGAAAGTGTTAGGTTCAACACAATTGTACATGGCATATAACTATAAATATATAGTTGCATATATATGATCATCCCTACTACTGCTGAATCACTGAGTGGTAGAGATAAAAAAGATCAACTTTGCTGAAATTGTAAGCCACTCGCTGCAACGCAAGTGTTATTCCTGACTGCCAAGCAGAATGTGGTTAATAGGGCTTGGATCATGATTACCAGGTGTTGCTGTCTTCACCTCTCTTCTTATAACTGGTTTTCTGGCTTTGATAAATCAATTACCGGCAGATTATTTCCCTCATTAGAGCTAATGTACAGGGGAGGCAGCGGGGATATTAAGAGTAAAGCCACAACAAATCAACAGCTTTTGATTCCGAAAGAGATGAACGCACGTGGAGATTGAGAAAATATGAATCTCACATCTGAAATTACATCTGAAACAAACATGTAAATGCCCTTGCGCAATAGACCCAGTTGTACAGTAGCATGCCTTATCACTACAGACAAAGCATTTGTGTAGATAAAGACGTAAAACCAAGGTATTCATTCACTCAGAGATCCTACTACTCCCCAGACCTGGGTCAAAACATATTTGCACACAATTCTAAGCATTTGTTTTAGCCTGCTTAGAGCACCAGATGGGTTTCTAGCATCAGGACAGTTGAGATAGTGTCAAGTAAATTATCACTCAGGAAAGCAAATTGACTTTCAGATACTTTCTTGTGATTGTCTAAAATGCTACGCTGTCCTATCGGGCAACCCCCACTCATGTAGCACTTAAGTAGGCTAAAATAAACAATATAAATGAACTATTTGACGTGAGTCTTCTTCCGCTAAGCAATGCAAATCCATTATCTTTACAGTCTGTGTGGTCAGTGTAAAGCCACAATGGGGGAAATCCATTAATGCTGCTCACTTCCAAGAATTCAACTCAAATGAATCACTGTAACCTTACAGTTGAGCTACATAGAACAAAAAAAGTTGACAACAGAGAAGAAAAGTGTGCATGTGAGAGTAAATTCTTTAGTTTGAAAGCCTATTCAAATCGATATAGCAGTAAAAGCCCTCACTGTACATAACAGGAGCTATCAAGCTGTATCCTCTATAAGCTAACCTAATGAAGAAAACTGAGGACCCCATGTCTCCATTCATACTGCAATGGCAAATTGGATTCCACCTGGCGTGCAATCATGTCCAAAAGGCAAAATCAAATCAAATAAATGGAATTGGCTTTGGAAAGAAACACAAATACACTTGCTGAAAAACTACACTACAATACACCGGTGGGCAGAGAAGAAAAGGGAACATCGCACGAGCTGGGATTGCTTCCGAGGAACAATACAAATGCCCCAGTGGGGGAAAAAAACATGGTTCACAATGAGGGCAGCAAATTAACCCACATCATTATAACCCAATACCACAGGGATAAATATGGGCCAGTATAGAGTACGAGGCTTAAAATATGAAGGGGGAGAGAAGAATTTCATCTCATAAGGCTTCAAATGTACCCAGCAAAGTGCTGTTACAGTTAAGAGTGGCAACCACTTTTGAGAAAGAAAAAAAAAATCTCACCTTTATCAACAACACAAAAGAAAGCAAAGAGCTGAAAGAAAACCAGACATTACTGAAAGTAGTAGGGTTCCTTCTAAATTGCTGAAAAGAGGTTATTGCGAAAACACTGCACATTCATTTTACAAATAAAGTGGAAAGCCATACACAACAACATTTTACTATTTCTTTCTGCTTTTTGTATGAGGCAGATTCATGCTAGTACATGTCTACTGTCTATAAGGTTCACAATAATTGTGTGTTGCTCCGAGCAGGTCCCGTCCTGGCTTATAAAACTGAGCAGACAGAAAGTCATCTTAACCATCAAAGGTAAGGCTACTATTTGAACCTCACTGTACACTACGCTGAATTATCTCCTTTCTTATCGCCATTCTTCTTTTCATAGCACTAATGTAGCAGCCTGAATATTCATTCTGACCCCAGCTAGGTATATACACGGGCCATCTTTATGTCCGTTAGTTATTAATTGTAATATTGTTTTTGACAGCAGACAGCCAACTAAATGAACATCATTTTGCCAATCTAAACATTCCTGGTTTGGATGGAAACTAGAAGCAGCGGATGAGTGTGTATCCTGCTAGTGTGTTTACCTGTTAACTCTATGCAATATGCAATATGCAATATAGCGGCCTCACATTCAGCGTTGCGGGCAGAGTGACACTTAATTTAATTTTATATATCACACCCCAGATGCTAGTTCCATGAAAAAATGAATAATATTCCACAACAGCGTGTTGTTGAATCAAAATGGACAAGATACATTGAAAACAAAGTGCAGGTTGGCATAACCACTTTATCAGAAAGCGGCAAATGTCTCCTTGAGTTTCGCTAGAGGAAGATAGCAAGGTTTTTCGTGTTGGCACTGTGTGTGTGTGTGTGTGTGTGTGTGTGGTAGTTACTGCAGTCTTCAACCGAATACATGCAAATGCCAATTCAGATACAATCATCAAACATGATTCCGGTGTGCTGGCATGAAAAGAACACATTGTGCAGGTTGGTCACACATCTGAATCACAGATAACCAAGGCTGGTTGTTTTTACTGTATTAACAGATGAGTCTAACTAACTCTAACTTTCATCAGCAGTTGAATCCAATCCACATTGGAGAAAAACTAGCCATCACAAACTAGCCATAAGAACTCATTGTGATTATCTTTTTTTTCTGGATAAAATTCGAAATGGCTAAGCAGGTAAAAAGCAAACCATATTCCAAATGATGAATTGGAAATGAAGGGCATCATTGTGCAGTGATGAGAAAACTTCAGAGGCAATTCAAAGTGATAGGCTTAGGTACCTTTTCCACTTTTGATTTTGATGTTGAAAGACAGGGTGCTGTCCTCACATCAAAGCATTCTGTACAGTCGCCCCTCCACCCTGTACTTCTCTCTCAGCATAAGCAAACATGCAAAAAAATAAGCAGCTTTTTTTCATTCACTTTCTTTCCTCGGGTGTGTGTTGAATAATGCTATTGATTATGCAGGGCTTATTAGGTTTTTTTCGATTGCATGGGATATTTTGCAAAAGAGCCTATAGTGAAACTTTGGATAAATAGCATAAACATGCTATTAAGTAAACTCATAGAGGGTGAAGCTTGTCAAATGTGCAAATATGTGAAATATTTACATTACGTAGCCAATCTATACATAGACAGAAATAATTTATAGCATATAGCCGGGTATTATGAAAGGCAGATGCGACCACCACTGCGTCTGTTTATTCTCACTCCTTTTCTCTGGACTTGAAATCGCAATAGAAAACACAGGCCTTCATTGATTTCATTTTAACCAGTCCAGCAGCTTTAAAAGCCACACGATTTATCCTAATCTGGACTGGCAAGGCTAAAGCGTGCAAAGATTTAGGGCTTTTAAAAATCTGCCGACGCAAATATTTCATTCTAACTGCAAGGTAGGATGAGAAAACCGGAATGCTGCCTAGAATTAGATTGGATGATTTGGGGAATTGCAAAAACTTCATTCATAGGTCTATGCGTCCATCCCTGCAACTTAGCAAAGTCGTTTTTAGACGCGTGTTTGAAGCATGAATGGAGAAACGCACCTTTTACTGCTCACCAGCAATTCCCCAGTTCAATTAGCTAGATCATAACCCATGCCTCAAACCCTGCAGTTTAATTATTACAACAGGCAAAGGCCAGTAGGGTAACAATCAGTAAAGATGCGCCTAAGTGAAAATTTCATATTGGCTATCAATACGTGGCGCTTGTTGACCGGCGCTGATGACACCTGAGCGTATCGATACCCCAGTTAAAGTAATTAAGAGTGGAAGGCACGCCAACGCCGGGATACTTTAAAGAGCAAGGGGAAGCAGAGCACATCAACACTGCTGCAAGGATTCATTTATCGGTGTATTATCGCCTTTGGCTGAATCTGCAGATAACTACCACATATGCGCACTAACAGAGTGAGGTGCATTTGCTTGAGGAATGTCACACTTACCGCGTATTTAGATAATACTGGTGAAATGGTGATATACCTCGCGTCCTCCCATTGAAAGTATTGGTTATAATTTCTCTCGCAATTGTCTTTCACCCGTTGGGTATCGTCCTTACGCACAGGGTATGCAGATTGTACTTAAGTAAAAAGGGTCGAGGGAGAGAGAGCAACGAATCCAAATAGTTGCCTCCAATCAGTCCGTTCAATATCCTCCTGAACCCGTATCTATTAGAGTTGAAATGTGTCTAGAATCCGTACCCTGGTGATGTTGCGGGAGAAAGACCGGGGTCCTATCGTTGTATCCACAATACTGTCCCTTACGTCCCTTATGGCACAAGGCGTCCTTCTGTGCCGGGCTACATCACGTCCCATGAAGCTGAAAGGCGAAACGGCAGTAGCCTTCACCAAAAAAAAAAAAAAAAAAAAAAGAGTATCCAGAGGAATTTGGAGGGGGAAATCTTCTAAGAAAAGCTCCACAGGGGGGAAAATCAAAGTTGTTTGGGTCCAAAACTGAGCTCTCTGCGACTATGACAAACCAATTGTGCGCACTGGCTGGGAGTAATTCTGTATGGAGACTGAGGGTTTTGCAGAGCCAGTGAAAGGTGAAAGGAAAAACTCGGATCTGGATTGCCGCTCACGCTGTATACTAGGGCTCCACCTAGCAGCAAATACTAGATAACATGCTGCAAATGACAGCCTTTCTACCGACAGTATATCTTGCTTGAGGCAGGCAGGTAGACCCGTTATTGTACATTCGGCTGCTAGGCTATGACTGCAATATTTATACGAAATCCACTCTCTCTCTCAAAAGATTCAATGCTTCTTGAAAATGCTTGGCGACTAATATATGAAGAGTCTGTTAAGTGTATCCCTCTACAGTCTGTAAAATGTAGGTTAAAGATATTGGTTGATTTAATCATTGAAATACCCAATACAGTGCTTTTTAAAAAATTCTGGGAGAAGTGGTTTGCTGGATTTGGATATGGTGCAATCTGTTTATTCTGGAGGCCTATAGCCATATAGAGATCAATTTGTCTTTATATTTCACCCATCTTCTCTCTCTTTTGCAATATCCAAAACAAATACCGGTAAATATAGGTGTATTAGGACAGAGACATTTTCACAGATATCACAACATTTGTGGAAAAAATGAGGATGAAAGAACACTATCTTTGGAACCATCCAGTTGACCAAAGTCTATGCTGTAATACCAATGCCATACTTACAGAACCAGTCAGCATTCAGCCACTCAATCATTCTATAGCCAATTACCCAGATAAATAATCCTAATTACAATCAAACAATAACAACTAATTATCCAATCACTCACCCAGTGCTCTCCTCATGAGCACATCTGAACACGGAACTGGGATGGAAAAGCACATTTTTGTATTACTTTCCTGTCTGAGGAGCACCTTGAACTCTTGGGGGCAGTGAGTTATTTTTCATCGGGGGCCCGTATTTGAAAAGATGAAGTGTTATCTCTCCCTGGCACCGCTTACCATGCACCCCCGATGCAAATGGATTTCTGCAGGTAGAGCACTGACCAAAGCTGCCTGCCGTTATACTTGCATAACCCAGGTAGCTTCAAAGCAAAGGCTTAAGTACCGTGGAATATACCGCTGCCATCTTGACTACATAAAATATACAATAACTACAAAATAACTAAGTCTCACATTAGCAATAACATGAATGCCATGCCAATAATGGAAATGCCGACGCCTACAGACTAAAAAGATAGCAGTACGCTTTGGATCAGTTCCTTTTCATCTTTTGAACAACATGCCCTTGATGATTAAAGAAGTATAAACAGCTTTGCACTTTCTCCACTGAAATGGAGAAGCTTTTTCAAAAACATGGAAAAGAAGGCAAGTTAGATCCTACTACATCTAGGTTTAACTCTGACAAAGACAGAAAAGGGAAATAGCACTAAAAGCAAGGCAACAACAGAAAACAACCCCAAAACTGCATGTAAACAATTTCATCTTTTTAAATGCTGACAAGTACATTATAGTATATAACATTATGAACTATACCCAAAATTTGGAAACCAGAGGGAAAAAATGCTCTAATCTGTGCTATAATCAGATGTAATCACCACAACTTTGAGCTGCTCCATTGACTATGAATAGGTAACTTTGTGAACTCATAGACGTTTGAGATTTCATATTGTATTTATCTTAACTTACTTTATTATAGTACTAACAGTTGCAAATAAAAACTGTGCTTACAAAACAAAAATCACAGTATGTACTGATATTGTATCTACAACATCAGTTTCCCCATTTCAGTCAGTGGAGCAGCTCAAGGATTTGTCTCTCACTTCAGGCTGGAAGAGACTTGTTCATATTAACAATTCTTGACGGAACTGTCCAAGATCATAGGAATAACATTACTGCTGTCTGATGAAAACCTTCCAGGAATTAAACATACATTAAGCATGAGTAAAATCTAGGACATCACAATAAAGTGGACATATTTCCATTGTGGTCATGTAGTAAAGATAGCAGCGGGGTGTCAAAATACATTTAACATTAGAAATAATGTGAGAATCAAATCATTTCTTATAATAGCTGACAGGCATACATTTTGAATACTTTGTTTAGCTCAAGGAGGGTGAGGATCCACTGGCTGACTATTTAAGTATGTGGAGGCTTCCAGCATGTTGCATTTATTTTGCTGTCAGCAGCAAGTACGTTTCTGATTCTATGGTGCACACACAGCAGAAAAAGATCATTCATAAATAAAAGCTTGTGTTGGTTTCAGGTACCTGCTCTGATCAATCCACTTAGACATCTTCATGTTGTGGAGAAATGTACCGGGTACTTTTGTAAAGGTGCATCACCAGTCAACCCCAAAAAGATACATATTGAGGGGTTATATATGTTTCATGCACAAAGTTGGGTCTGCTGATGGCAAGGAAAATGGGTATAACTCTGTATGGGATGAAAACAATGTTTTGTTCTTTTCTGTCTGTCTGCCACAAGCTAAATGCTATGAAAATATCATTGGAGCAAAATATCCCAAAGCAGGGGGGGTATAATAGATATATCTGAACCAAACACCACAAAGTAATTTGTAAAAAAAAAAGACATGGTCGTTTCAATGTCCATTTACTTGTAAACACCGCCATTTGAATTCTTCTGCAAAATGTATAATTGTGTGTAACATTCTAATGCCAAATCTCAAGCTGCCAACAATGGATTTACAAAACACACAGAGTTAAGCACCTGAGACATAGTCATAATTGAGCACCATAAAGTGATACATAGCACTATAAAACCTCTGTGCAGCAAGTTGCCATGCTGTTGTGAGAAATTCCTGCCAAATACAAAGCTGCTCAGGAAAATTAAGGCTTATGGGGACAGTTGTTGTGCAAAGTGAATCCAATAACGTGGGAGCCATTTCCCTGTTTATCCGCACTAGCAAGCCTAGGAATTATCATCTTCACAGTGCTGACACTTTAATATGCAGCAGTGCTTAAAGTGCTTAGACAACTAGACACTCTTCTTCAGCTGTTTGGGTGAGAACGTGTGCCTGGTTTCAGCAAGTATACAGCTATGCCGGGACCAAGACTGAAGAAAAGACGACTGGGGTGAGGAGGTGGTGGTGGTGGTGGTGATGGTTTTGTGTGTGTGTGTGTGTGTGTGTGTGTGTGTCTCTGTCTGTCTTTCAAAAGTAAGCTAAAAGTTTATTTGAGGACTTTATGAATCATTGAAAGGATGAGATTAACGATGAACAGAAACAGAAACAACAAAGCACACAAAAGCCCTGAGAGAAAACCCAACTGCCCAACATGACCCTTGAATTTATGAGTTTTTCCCCAAAAAAATGTAAAAATGATCAACAACTCATCTTTAAAGCATGGCATTGTATCAAGTTGTGTTGGGCTTGTTACTCTAAAAATTTTATATTTTACTCTTTACCCGTTACTCATTTCAAAACCAATATTACTTTGCTTATTTTTATTTTTTGCCCCCCCAATTAAAACATTTAAAAAAAGGATTGTATCCTCTTACCTTCAAAACACCTCGCCTGTGCACCTCTGTGACTGATAACCAAATACTGCCATCTTAGCTTGTAGTACCTGCGCAGTGTTTACAATTGACAACAATGTTTTGTCGCCCTTCTTCTGGACAAAATCCGAGTAACAGTCATAGTTCCAGCCGCTGAATGTAAACATATCCATCTATAATCCAAACTAGCTATCTAGTGCAGTGTGTGGCGCGCGATGCGTCCTTTACTTATGACGAAAATAAATCCGGGAGGGTGATTGGCTCATTAAACTTGAACGTGATATGAAGGGGTGATAATAAAAGTAACATTGTAGCGAGTTATTTCTCTGATTGGTAACTGTAATATTACTTCTGAAATTGTAATAGTAATTTGTTACACTACTCCTTACTGAGGAAAGTAAGAGTATTACTAGAACGCCCAAGATCAGCATTACTCACCTGATGTCCAAACCCTGCAGTATTATGTAATGCTATTGAGTGAATTGTGTAGGGACACTCTTCCCCTGACTCAAAACTAAAACACATGTACTCAAATTAATTTAAACCAATTTAATCTACAAAAAACAGAATATCTGTGAATGTAATTTCATTATATTTAGTCACACTAGTAATGTGTGCTAAAATAGCACTGATGTTGTGCACTGATAGTCATGCAGTGTGATTGCTCTAGTAAATCCACAAGTGAAATTAAATTCAAGGTTAGGGAATTCAGGAAACTAGTTACTTTAAAAATGTACCTCCATTAATATGATAAAATCCCATACCTTCCATACCAAAGACCTTTGGTAAGAACTGTAATCATTTTTGGCAATATTGTACTAAACAGCAAGAAAAATAAATTTTCACCAAGAGGTGGACAGGAACTTTACCTTTGGGGAGCCTGAAGTGTGGAGGAAGCAATCACAGAGTCAAAGTAGGGTTGTTCAAACTTAAAGTTCATCCAAGGATGTGTTCAGGAACACCCCTAAGCGGGAAAAGCGCAGGAAAACAGTAATCGCCTTGAGGAATTAACCGGAGTATCCTAACCCTTCCATTAACCCTAACATTGTTTCTTATATTTGTTCTTCCTACAACATTTTAACTACAGGTTCTTAAAGGAAAGGCAAAATCAGAAGGGGTTTAACAAAATAAAAGTAAATTTAAACATAATACTTACGCTTAACAAGGCATTGTTTCGCCCTCTTAGAACAACTGTGCTGTTTTGTCTTCTCTCACTTCTTAACCTGAGCTCCTTTTGTAAGGGAAATCTGTCTTTCAAATAGTCTCAGCTGGAGGTCCATTTGAGAATTGGCTGTGCTCAGATAATGACCAAATGACAGGGTAAGAAAAATAAAGATTGTTGTGGTTCAGGTGTAGGACAATTCAATAATGTAATAAGTAAAAGTAAATAGTGTGATAAGTTAGGTTTGTTTCCAAATTTAGGTCTACTGTGACAGGAAGCAATGTTAATGTGCAACTACTAGTAGATACGTTAGCTAGTGTGCTAATCAGATGTGTTTACAGCAAGACAGTGATGGTTAGCTGACCAGATACTGTGGTTAGCTAGTTTGCAAGCTGATATGTCAAAATGATCAGTCAGTGAGAAGTCTATTTTATTCTACTGAGACAGCCAAACAGAGCTGTGGACCTCCACTATGGCCAGCAGAGGATGCATCGTGTCACCTGAAAGGCCTCTATTGTTTCCCTGACTCTCTACTGCCTGTGGGTTTCGTAGTCCATTACAGGGTGACCATGATGGCCTGTAGTCATTGCCAGGGCCACCCAGAGTGAATGTACCTCCCATCTATGCCTCTACCTCTAATGACACCACAACACAAGCAGGGTACCCACCCCCCTTGTTTGTATTTTCCCATCCAAACCACGTATTTTCAGATTAACCATGAATAAAAACATCTATTTAACATCTGTTTTCTTTTTGTTAGCCTGTCATGATGCCATGAGCTATATCAGCTCTATACAACTGACTCTGTTGACTGTCAACAGATAGTACAATGGTAAGAATTGGAAAAGAGAGACTTGTAATAATGCTGGTAGCCCACAAGTATGCAGGTGACCCATCTCTAGGTGGGAGATCAATCAATGAGCAGTCACTTTTAACAAAAAAGCTTGACAAGAGACACTTCCCACCCTGTCACACAGCATGGCAGTTATTTCCTCAGCAATTAGAAATATTTCCAGAAATAACACTGCATTCTTTGTCATCATGACAGGCGCGCACTAACCAACAATACTGAAGAAGACAGACTCCTGATTTTTGACAGACATCAAAAGAAGCAAAAATCAAGACCTAAGATTTGTATTTACCACCTGCATTTTATTTTGATATATCGTGCATTATATTGTGCTCTTTAGAATTTTATTCTGCTCTGCTTCAGGTTTAACTAGCGTGACTTGGATAAACACACCATCTCAAAGCTGTGAACGTGAACAAACTGTTATTAGGTCTTTTAATCATGTTGATGATATGCATCGCAACTGCCTGACACAGACCCCTTTGGGTTTTTTTTATTTTGTTCATAAGGTATTGAATGTTTTTAACTTGTTGTCTTGTTGGCTGACCTGTCGGAGGTTGCTGGTTTGTGTGCTGATCTGACTGAATAGGAATGCAACTTCAAAACAGTATTCCTTAACTTGAAAGTGTACAGTCTATAGTCTATAGTAGTAGTCCTACTTTACCCTGTAGTGCAAAGTAAACTATTGATGCCTGATTCATTCAAAGATTTTACAAATCTTTTGGGATTTTATGTCAAGTTTCCTTAAGCTTTGTGCATAGTAAGGGATTTATTGGTGATAAAACTAAACAAAAGACAATTCCAGCTTTCACTTTGCCAATAGCAGCCTATCAAATATGATGTATTATATAGTTAAGCAGTTCATCCATGACTTTTGTGGTTTCTTCAGGGCATTCCATTATTATGCCATATGATTTTGTACACCTTCAATAAAGTGTCATATGAGTAGAGGGTTATTCTCTGAAGAAATTGTCTAGTTTTCATGCAGCAATGTCATTTTTAATAATATAAATGGTTGTCTTTTTATTAATCACCATTAATCTTTAGACTAAACTGCAATCAGGCAATATCAGATGAGCAGATGAGCGTGACTGGCGCAAAATACAGCATGTCAGCTACCTACAGGGTATAGTCAAAGGCAGTAATGTATCTGTCATGGCCCTACTTTCAAATTAAAAACTGAACTGAACTGCATTATAAAGCAGCCAATCAAAGTCAGAATTTGTGAATTTCGTGTCATTTGCAGCTTTTTGTTGTGCCAAACCTCACACATAAAATGTGGCTTATTGTCAATGTGTAAGAGAGGGGGGATATGTGGTGGGTAATGGGGAGGAAGAAGTAAAGACATAAATTCTGAAAGGATTTAGGGAAGGTGGAGAGTCAGAGGAATTGAGGTAAGGGAGGAAAGGTTACGCTCCAGGACCCAGGGCAATATGCTCTCAGAAAGTGGCTTGTACCCGCTCCCCCTTCTTGAAATGAACTCCTCACAGATGCTATGCTGACCTTCTTTGCTGCCCATGTTTGCAGAGCTGACCAGGGGGCATTTTTATCTGGTGCACTTCAAGATGTAGATGTCCAGCTCATAATGCAGCATCATTGTGTTACACTAATAGCAGGCCAGGCCAACCTTGTTGTTGACTCGGGCCATAGATAGTCTTAGCCCTCACCACATAGGTCGCCCCATCTCAGTCTTCATCTTTTCCTCTTTTACCTCTATGCTCCTCCGTGCTTTTCTTTTTGAGTCTTGTTCCATGCAAATAATTTGTTGTGGGGTTTCTATAATTGGGGCCAAAGGGCAGATGATGCCCAACAGTGTGATAGCATCTACCTGACCAGTCAATACCTGAGACACATTACAGTGTATGACAGATTCACTGAAAAAAAGGTGAAAACAATGCAAAAATAATCAGTGTATTGCTATTTTGGTCCTGTTAGATCTGAGTCCCAAGTTAACAGGCAACGGGGAATTTGTCCCTGTGGGCATTTGATACATTTCATTTCGAGTAACAGCTCATATCAAATTTGATAAGCATGGAACACTGTCACCTGAAATGGAGTGTATAATCCTATAAACGGGACACGGACAGAGCATCTTGGTTTTATCAGCATGCCGTGTCCTTTTCCAAGGTGCTTTCTGCACCTAAAACCATTTTACTTTCCCCTTCCTATCAAAATCACACCATTTAATGCTTAGTACACTTGAATGGTCATTAGCCTGATACATTCAATTTATGTATGTGCTTGTGTGTGTGTGTATATGTGTTTTTGTGCATGTGTGTAGGTCTATTGATGCGCTTACGTGTGTGTACGCATGTGGTTCCCGGTTTGATCACACTATCACTCTTTCACAAACCACTAAACTGGATTCACTGTTATTTAAAATGAACAAATTGTCCACAAATTGCATATTATCACTACAATAGATCTGACACAAATGAGAGTGATTTATAGCCCAAGTTTTAGTCAGTTTTTTGGGGATTCAGTGTTTTGCTCAAGGACACATCGCAGATATGTGTTGTCTATTTTTATTTAGGTGGGGTGAAAACTTTTTTAAGTGAAAACTCTGATCAGGATAATCATTCTTGCACATTCTCCCATTGTTTTAACTTCTTACTGAACAACATAACAGCCTATTCCTCAGCTTAATGGGGACCCCCTCGAGCCCCCTCAAGGAACCCTGCGTCTCCCTGGACCCGAATTTGGGAAACACCACAGGACTAGGCCACCCTGCTGTGTTCATTATTTTCATTTGTCCCTGAGGCCACTCTCATTGGAAAAACTGGCTGAGTTGAATCCTGTCTTGAGACCGCTTTTCTTATCTCAGACTTGTCTTGGTCTTGGCTTAGTATTAGATGTTGACTTGGTTATTTCCTGCCTATCTAAAAATTAAAAGATACATTTTCTTCACCTGGTCCACCTTAGTTTATTTTCTCTCCGGCACTGTGAACAATTTAAAGGATGAAACCTGTGCATTGATTAATCATATGAATTAATTAGTTGGACGTTGAAGGGTACAGTAGCTCCTGCAGATAGATCTATAGATCCCTAAGAAACTCCATAAGCATTATATATATTTATATTTGGAAAGACATGTACACAAGTTTTAACTTACATTTCAGACCTTTTAAGATTAACAGCTGAGTCAGAATATTTTTGTTGTTTTTTAACTAATTTTTTAATGCCAGTTTGAATGAAATATAAACGCAATTTCATTCGAAAAAACGGGTAAATTAAAACAACTGTAGACCTATCAGAATATGGTCTGCATGGCTGGACTCATATCTCAACGGGAGAACAACGCACCTTTTTAAGACCTCTGCAACTTAATTCAGGACTTAAAGTGCTATATCTAAATGTCTCCTTGGATAATATAATTTGAGACGACTTCTTCAGGACCTGCAGGCACCCTGGAGGATGCCCCTCAGGCCTAGTTGTCACTGCATCCAGCAAGCGGCGCTTCAGTCCCAGCCCGTGTGCCGCTGAAAATGTCCATAGGAGATCGAGTTACGCTACGCCCCATCTTAAGCCGTAGTCTGTGCGCCGTTAGCCGGAGGACAACAGGATAAGACACCGTCCGCTGGGAAAGTGGGGGTCAACGCCTGTGTAAGTCTCAATTCTTTTTTGACAAGTTTCTCTAGGGGAAATATTGACGGAGGTGTCGGAAATGTTCTTAAAAAAACAAAACAAAACGCATTTGTACGCGTGCGTTTTGCGAGCTACAACGTCGCGAATGAGGGCAACATTCTGAGACGTATGTTGGCACGGCGGGTCACTTCAACAAGACGGGCTTTAAATAGCTTTAAACGTTTCTCGACGCGTGTAAACTGGTCGCTGTTGGCTATAAGCAAACGCCGTGGGTGTTTGCTTTATCAAAGGCGTGATATTATCTAAACTTCTTTGTCGTCTCCTCGGCGGAAGCCTGTTGCTTCTCGCTCCATGGATGAGATGGGGAAGGAGGAGGAGGAGGAGTTGAGAAAAGCGGATTGCCCCAAGTGCCATGTAGACCGTATTCAAAATAATAGCGTGTTTATAACCGGATTTACCGAATAAAAGGTATAGCTTTATATTTTGCTAATATAATAATTGTTAATATAACCGAGCATAAGCAGTCTTTGATGAGGACTTGTTCGTCCGACATATTGTTTAATAATCTGAAGGACTGCATGACAAAAGGGATTTGACAACCTGCTATATTTGGCTTTATTTGAGGTCACGGTCAGCAAAGCTCACACATGACGCGAAGAAAGATTATTTTCGGGGGCAAATTCCACATTTAGGCTAGTATGCTGTGTTTTGGGGAAGTTACTGTTAAAAAAGTATATTGTTTATAACCTCTCCCATAGGAATATAACAGGCCTTCTGTGAAACATTAAGAGCTTCTGGATGTTGGCAGCTAAAGGATGAATGCATTTGATAAAAATAAGTGAATAATCTGTGATGTTCCCTCCCTTATGGAAAAGTCAGTTATGAAGTTCTGGGGAATGGCAATTGGCAGATGTCAATCCATTAATAAACGCATTAGTTAAATACAAAGGACATAACCAGCTTGATATGTCCGTTAGGCTTTAAAGGCTCAATCTATACCAGCAGCAGTACTGTCACTCAACTACTGGCTTGTGAGGCTGTAAAAAATGTGTTTATATTCATTATACTTGCTAACACTGGAGTAAAATAGACTTTTTATAAAGCAGATGTATTTGGGATGTGATAGGTTAAGAAAGTTCATTAAATCTTTATCTTCTGTTAACAAGTCAAACTCTTAAAGAACATATGCATACCTACACATACATGAACATGTATACCTATTGCTGCCATCGGTTGAAAAACTTCAATATCTCCAAAAAGTCAGTAATTCAAGATTTAAGAAAAATAGCCTTATTATCCAATAGATACAAGATCATTTTTTAAGTATGCTGGGCGGGTTTCATTAGTGTGTTTGTAAATTTAAGCAACACAAAGGTCTGTGTAAACTTTAAATTTGAGAAAAAAAATGAATAGTACCAAAACTGAAGGCACAACATTTTCATGCAAGAGCAGCGTTGTGTTAGCTGCTTAAGACAGCCTACACATGATGATTGCCAATCAATATTATTTCATGAAGAGATATTGGCAAAATTGATCAGTTAGTAGTTCAATGACTTAATGAAGCTTATATGTAATTCCTGATGCAGAAATGTCATTATGTCACAAAACTGCTGCCAAAGTCACTCAATGAAGTTTGCAGGAATGGAAATTGCCAGGTGTTAATCCATCAATAAGAGCATTAGTGAAATATAAGGAACCTAACAACAACCTTGATGTGTGCCCAGTAGCCTGCTTATAAAGGGCACTGTACAATTGCACTGGGACTCAGCAAACAGCTTACAGTTCTTCAGTACAACGATTTCCCTGTGATATTTTGGCGAAGGATTCTTAGAGATAAATATGGGCCTGCCAGAAAAAAAAAATCCATTTCATGTTGACCTTTAGAATAGAGGACATTTAAGAAGTTGGCTTCACAGAAACAAAAATTGGCTTCCTGGTATTTTTGTTATTTCTTGTAAAGCCAGAATGTGTTGTGAAATTAAAAACAATATTGAATGAGTGAATTTGCTTGCAGTTACTGACATTGTGCATCCTCTAATACAGCCTGTGCTGTAACATTTCCACCACAGTTTGTTTGTAGAAGACATCACACATTATATTGTACTTCGCAGGCCTCGATAAAGGGAAGAGTGATAGTCTGGGCAACGATCACGTGCCCTTGGAATTCTAAAGATGATTGAAAT
This sequence comes from Gephyroberyx darwinii, assembly GCA_900660455.1. Lineage (NCBI taxonomy): Eukaryota > Metazoa > Chordata > Actinopteri > Trachichthyiformes > Trachichthyidae > Gephyroberyx > Gephyroberyx darwinii. The sequence goes on from CABFOQ010024110.1 coordinate 27,437, forward strand.
GGGTAAGTCATTTGTCATTTTTATGTGATCAAGATTGAGATTGAGACATTATCTGTCATTTACTATGGTTGTTCTATAAAACATATGAAGATTTTAATGATAACACTTAAAAAAATGAAATGTGTGTTTGGCTCCTAGCCCCATCCCCCGCTGAGCTGAAACAGGCCCACAGTTATCAGTACCGTGCTTCTGCTCTGCTCCAAAACCACCCTATTCCTCTTAGTACACCCACATATACACATCCTCATTATGCACACTGAGGCTAGGGCAACCAAAACAACAGTTGAGTAACCAGTACCAGTGGCAAACACAAAAATCTGTCTGCCGAGACTCCAGTATTATTGGCTTGTTTACAACCTCTGTTCAAACAACCAGGCCTCTCTGTGCAAAAAGTGCTTTGGACCTTGTGCACGCCCTATTAGGTGTTAGTCACAGTTGGTGAGCCTCGGAAATTGCTTCGTCTTCGTCCAAATGACGTTGGGCTGGCCCATCCTCACTAACAAGACGCTCTGTGGAGAGCAGGAGAGCAGGCTTGAGTTGCTCGATTGTGGGGCTTATGCAGGGTCCAGCAAGCAAACTGTGGAGGGCCCTATTCCTTTTTTCCCTCCTGATACCCATTCTAGGCCCCAGTGCAACCCTCCATTGACCCATAGGCAAAAAGGAAACATTGCTATTCTGAAAGCGAACAGTGCATTGAAAATAGAGTTGTTCTCTTTTTTTTCTTTTCTACTACAAAACCTGACGCTACATGATTTCGTTATTGTAAGCTCTGCTGAACAGCAGTCAACCTTAGCTAAGCCCACGGGTAGAAATGTCTCTCTCTCTTTCTCTCACTCTATCTCATTCACATGTACATTGTTAAACATTAACAACATTTCATTTCTGCAAGTCAAACACATCACAAATAGTTTTGGAATGTATTCCCCGAAAAATCTGAGCATTTACCCTAAACCTGGGCTACTCTAAATGAGGTCATTTCAAAATACCCTTTCCTGTCTCACTGTCTCTGCCCACACACTGATATGCTTCTGTCCTCATCCCTCCACCTCTCACCTCTCTCCCTCCCTTTCCTCTTCTCCCTCCATCCACTCTCTCACTCTGGCCGGCGCTGTCACTGAAATATGCGACGGCTTGCAGATACACAGCGTGCCTTGCAGGCGGTGGAGCGTCTCCAGGCCAAACTGAAGGAACGGGGGGAGGTGCCCACAGAGGAGAAGCTCAGCCTGCTCAAGTCAGTGCTCCAGAGCCCCCTCTTCCACCAGATCCTGGCCCTACAGAAGTCTGTCCAGCTCCTCAAAGACCAGGTAGTCTCATCACGGACATGTGCATATACATAGTGTTTCATTCCTCTAAGAGATATCTATCATTTGGAAAACATCATGCTTACTCTTACAAAATGATTGCTCAACAAAATAAAATAAATAAATGATTGTATTTTATATTTTAGAGACGGTGAATCGTGAATTTAATGATTTTCTTCTGCAGTGTTTGTGTAGCGTTTTGGAAATGAACTCCCTTAAGCCTAGCCGGGGGTCAAGTAGGATGCTCTCCTTGTTGAATATGAATGAGTGGTGTGTAGTTCCCAGCCTGCTCAGGCACCAGGGAAGGTCATAAAGATGGTGTAAGAATGTGAGTAAGCGTACCCTTAAACTAGGAATTCACTGCCAACAATATCCATCTTAAGTTATTTGTTCTAGTATTGAGTATTAATGTTATTTTTCTTAAAGCAAATGAGGAAATCCACCAGTCGCGTGAGATCATTTCACTTGTTTCCAACACGGATCAACAAAACAAAAACAAAAACAAAACAAAATATCTACGTTTTTCAAAACTTAAATATTGAAATTATATTATCAGTAATGAATGAGAAATTGTGCTCTTATCCCAATTATCCATTCATTTTCAAGTGTGTATATCATATATATGTCCTAGAGCACAGGAAGAACATATATTAAAGGTAAAATTCAGTGGTATTTTGCTATTGTCAATGGTTGCATGCTAACCAGAACATCACCCAACAGCCCTGAGGTTAAAGTTGAATTGAATTTCCTGCATTGCCTATATCTCAGTAAAGTCAGAATATTTTCTATATTGTATGGAAGTATTACTACCCTGAATTACTGCTGACCTTTCAT
>CABFOQ010024111.1:0-15838 GCA_900660455.1 Gephyroberyx darwinii
CCATGCAAGCTATGCTCACTGGCAAACAAGAAGAGCTGTTTGAGACCCTAAATCAGCGGTGGGGGTGTGGCCACACCCCCACCGCTGATTTAGGGTCTCAAACAGCTCTTCTTGTTTGCCAGTGAGCATAGCTTGCATGGTAACAAAGAACACAAAGGTCAGATAGGCAACATGGTCCAAATTCTGCTGAGTTAGCATAGCTGTTATAAACTTGGGAAGGCTTTCCTTTCATCCATGTTGGTAGAGGTGACATTCAGCAGGAGACCAGAGGAGAAGGGACCCCTCATGGCTTACCCTTTAAGCATGGTATTGTTTTTCCATCTGGTAAGGTAAATTCCAGCCCAGAATTTTTTTTTGGAGGAATTCATGATTTTGGCAGGAAACAACCCCTTGTTCCCCTGTTGTTCCTGTTGCTGTTCTATGCACTGTACAGTATGTCGACAGGGTGTTATTCACTGATTCTAACATCAGCAATATTCAACTGCACTTTATTTTTCAGATTGATGATTTTTTAACAGCTTTTGCTTTACATTTATCATGCAGCACTTTCATTTCCATCTACATTCACTGTCACCTGATAATCTAATTACATCATCACTGTAACTCTTTATGCACCATGTTAGGTGGTTATAAGACACAGGATGTATGTACTGACTGAACAATTCTGTAAAGAAAAAGATGTTTTCTGCATGCAATTACAATGAAGCCTGAATGCTGTAAACATAAAACAATTAATATTTAATTCAGGTGCTTATTTCTTTATCCAGATAACTTTAAAAACAATTCATATTTAATTCAGGTGCTTATTTCTTTATCCAGATAACTTTAAAAACAATTCATATTTAATTCATATGCTTACTGTTCTGTTCAGAGGACTTGACGACAAACTGATCAGGCATATGCACCTGAGCAATGGAGCATCTGTTCCCCCACATATTCATTTAGGAGGAGCAAAGCTGATTTTTCACACTATTTTTTTTTTTGGGCTTCTGCATAGAGTCAACTTGTTTCCTGTCTTGTGCTTTTAAGCCAGAGCAATGTCTTTCTAACTTAGCTGGAATTTGGATACACAAAGCGAAAAACCTCACAAATTAAACATTAATCTTAACTTGTTTATCTTATCTTTTAGTATTCAGCCATGGGGAAAATGAGTGGCCATATTGTAGCGTCTTCTCATAACATCACACACTAATGTAAGCGCGCTCAGTAGAAAAGGGAGAGTCATGCATTTCTACCAATGTCTTATTTATACTTAACACATTAAATATCTACAAGATATATTCTAAAAATGGCATATTTCTGCATCGTGTGCAGCCTATAATGTGCAGTCTTGGAATAGAATAGGGAGCACATGGTCAGAAATGTGACCCCATCATGGCAATATGAAGGGTCATGGAAAGGTGAAGAACATGGCTGTTTTGTGTGGGGCTGAGCATAGTACACTTTCAATAATAACGGGGCCCTTTATGAACCTCAACAAAAGAGGACACCAGGCCTTCATTAGAGACAGGCCATTATTTTTTTTGGCAGATCCTCAGTACCCTGTATGCCTAAAAGTGATAGAAATGTTTGTGCAGCTTCAATGACGTTTTTAGGACTATAGCCTAAAAACATTACTGGTATATGCAACTGATGTAGTACTACTATTCGTAACTCAAGTAGTACATGAAATCTCTCGTTCATTCACGACATCTTGGCACTAGTCGTGGTATTTCAAGAATGTTTTTGTAGGCGCCATGAAGGCAAGATCCAACACAGAGGCCGCTGTCTTACCTAAACTGTTCATTTAGATTATTTTTTTTAATGCCGTTAATTATTATTATATCTCGTGATCTCGAGATAACAAAGCTCGTTTTCTTGTGATAACGGGTTAATTTATCTCCTTACCTCGAGAAAACAAAAGGCCGATTTCTCGAGATAAATTAACCTGTTATCACATTATCACGTTTCATATTTGTGTTGTATTGGTGTTCACTGAGAAACACTGACGCCACCATTCTGTTTAAATTCACAAGGGTGGACCATGACATACACACACTGCTCTGTGGGGTGGGTGTGGGAGTTTCAAAGCAAACCATATTAATGTTTTATGAACTTTTGTCATTTGCTCTAAGAATGTTTTCCCTAGTGATTTGATATGAGGGTATTTACATTATGGCTAATTATTGTAAGAGATGGGCTTACATACAGTGGTCAACTTAAAGCAGATGTGTTACTGTCCAGTAGGCTACAACCAAAAGAATTCTTGTTGGCATAGGGGAGCTGGAAAAGAAACTACCCACATTGCTATTTGAATGGTATTATAAAGTATAAGATTGTTCATAACTGTGATAACGGGTTGGTGATCTCGAGAAAACAAAGTTTGTTTTATCTCGAGATCACAAGTTAATTATTGCGTGATCTCAAGATAACGGCATTAAAAAAAAAATTGCAAGCACGGCCGTTCTCAGCTTCTGTACTAATACAATATTAGGCTACACCAAATTCTAGCCTACATTAATATAGTCTTTATGCAGTAATTTGGCACTGTTCTGAGCATATCCCAGGCAGAAAGTGTTCATTATGTGCCAGAAAATGTAGAAAACATTTTCCCTCACCAGGTGAAAATAATTGACCTGTAACGATCAGCAAGGTCCACACAGCAGCCTAACCGTCACGGCTCTACTGAAATGGCAGCATTATACCTCAGCCACAGATGTTGTCCCCTGAGAAGCCGGTCGGTCACCCTCAACCCTCAATGATGAAACAATAATATCCAAGTACTGACTTCTGAGGCATGAAATCCTACCAACTATTATCTCTTATAAGTGGCAACCTGGCAGGGAAAGGTTAGTCAACGCTGTCTCCTCAAACACATTTCAATGAGTCAATCATTTTTGGCAGCTGGGAACAAAAACTAGCTTAGCACAATGTTATATTTTTTGTTACTTCCTGTCCAGTCCACGCATCATATGATTTGATGCATATGTTGGAGAAAATTGAACATATGAATCATGTAAAAGCGGGAGTCACTCTCCCTGATGAAGAGATTGATGATGAAGATGAGGATGAGAGTTGAATGATGGAGAGCAGCAAGGTGGAGGAGACAGGCAGGATGGACTGGACGGCAGGCAGACGCTAATTGAAAAGTGACCTTGGTTAACTTCAGTTTTGTTAGATCAATTTGATTTATTAAAATTGTTAATTGGTAAATGTCTAAATGAAATGTGCATTGTCTTTTTGGTATAGCCAGTCTTTTCCTTGCGGAGGTGATCAATCAATCCATTTTGAAACAAGGGGTTATATATGTTAATATGTTTGCGGATCACATTTTGTGGTCATCTAAATTTTACAACATAATCCCCAAAAAATGCATTTTGAAACTTTCGCAACACAGCAAAATGTACAAAAACATCCTTTTGCATGGCATTGTATATCCCTCTGCCTTGAATGAAGTCGGACACACGTACTCAAGTTTTTAAAAGAATCTCACTGTGCACATGTTAGCTGTTGAACTTAAATTTGCATTATATTTAATAAAAATAAATCCTCAGTCCTGGGCTGAAAAGAAGACTCAGATACTCAGTTATATTGGGCCATTTGTAATGGCAAGTTGTGTACTTAGTTTCACAGGTGCTGTAATATATCAGTGAATATTCACCTTGGTCTGGCACGATAATAGGAACAGATGTTGGCTATACTCCATTATCTCTGTGTGAGGTTGCCCACGTTGTTCGTACTACTCTCTTTAATTTCTTCTTTAATTCAAGCTTTCTTTTCTCCAAATCAATCAGTTGTTGACTGCAACGGCCGAAGCTGGCCTGCCTTGTCCTTGGTGGGGAGGGTGGATGTGGGGAGGAGTCTCTGGTTCTTCAAGATGTTGCAGGAGAGCAGAGCTCAGTTTGGTCAGTGGGAGGTGGTGTGTGGGATGGACCCCCCCCCCTGCCACCATCTACCCCTTCTGGGATACCGTCCACAACTGTTGGCCCAATTATTGCTAAAGCCTGACACTCCTCTTGAGTCAGAGTTGATTCTGTGGATGGCCCACCACCTGTCTTCTTTCTCTCCTGACTTTCTTTCCCATATTTTCTTTCGGCGAGACCTCCAAAATCTGACCATCTGTCTTCCTCACTTCCTTCCAAACCTTTGGATACCTACTACTTCATTTTCTTGGCAATTTTCTTTCCATTCACCTTGTTTTTGGTTATTGTTTTCTGTTACTGCATAAAGACATTTCCTCTTTGGAAGGCTAGGAATCTGTCTAATTCGATAATATCATCCAGAAGATGATGAGCAAGCAATGATGTTCTGTGATGTTGGAGAAGATTTGTTAACAATTGTAATTCCACGTTTTAAATCAAAAGAGTCCATTGAATGATGAATCATTTGTCTCATGCTGCACCACACAGCAGTAGCCTATAATATCATTAGGAGGCTAACACTTATCTGCCCTATGGGCTCCAAGTGATACATTAAATCAATGTTTTATTTGTGCATTTAAATATATAGCCTAACCTACATTCAAAAACAGAACAGAGTGAAACAAAAAAAAAAAAAGTGAATCAAAAAAGCTCTGTCATGTATTGACTAACAAACTGTAGCAAAGCTGTATAGCGATCCAAGCAGCACAGTCAATGAATTTCAAAGTTTTTGTGCCATTGCCTGTATCCATGGCAACGAGATGAACATGCCAGCGTGTTCCACTACATGCAACGTGTCTTTTTGGTAATATATTTTGTGATATTTCAGTCATTCTAATGATATTTTAGGCTGAATACTGTATAAATACTGGGGAATGGCCTTTGTTCCCACAGACACACAGCACTCTCCGGCTATTGTTAGAGATTTGGACACTACACTGGGGCTGATCTCTCCTGACCGAGCAAAGGATGACTAAAGACTAAAATGATTTGTGTTCTAACAAGAGGAGGGTTTTTTTTCATTAAGTAGATTTCTTTTAAATTGAAAAATTGAGCTTATGTTTCTTGATATTCTTGTCTTTTTTGGGCCTAAGGCAGTAAGACCTTGTCTGACTGATGTACTCATAAACCCTGTACCCAAAAATGTGATTGAACACATCATGAAATGTAATTACTTAGGGATGCTTAAGAATAGATGGCCTTTGAAAGGTATAGCTTTGTAGAAAAAAAGTGCTTTCTCATTTACCACTGCCAAGTAATAATCGTCACTGATCTTTTTTTTTTATTAATAATGACTATCTCGCTCTCTCACCCATTTCTTTGTTCACACTCAAAAATTAGCATACCATTTAGCCAGCTGGACCCAAAAAAAAAAAAAAAGTTTCCTTTTATAGAAAATGGTGTGGAATTACTAGGAAGTGGGTTTTATGAAACAGGATTTTCTGGGGAAGAACTCACAGGTCCCCAGCACTCTAACCACTGCTCTCATGTCACAACACACTGTAACCATGACATACCTATGACATTAAACAAGATGGGTATGCAGTGTGTACCCTTGGTTCTATTGTTGACATGTATACACTAGTGGGTACCATAGTATTTAATCCCATCACATGATGCTGATGAAATGTTAAATTGTACCCATAACCTCAAATTCTGCATTTCGATATTTCTTTTAACGTTCTATCTCAAATCATGTGAAATGTGAGTATTCGTCATTGGTCACAAATCAGGACCGCTTCTTGGGGTTTTGATGCATAAATCCCTCCAATAGAATCCTGGCAGGTTGAGGCAGACCAAGCCTGTTATATTTAGTCAGACAGCAAGCCTACTGCTAATGAATGCTGCTGGCAGGGTGTCTGTGAGCCCTGAGGAGATTACAGTGAACACTGGTAATGTGTGTCCTCTGTGAGTTTGTAGGGAGCAACACAACAACCCAGTCAGACATACATACATACAGAGAGACAATAGACAGAAAGACAGGCTGAGCTTTAGGCGGATGGACTGGGCATCTCATTGTATTCTACTTCATTTATTTGTCCATACATTGAAAACAATAGCAAACATAATCAAAATGAAAAACAAGGCATTGTGCGAGAGAAGAAGCCAAATGCTTTTTGAGAAAGAAATCAAACACCAAACACAAGGATTTTGTTTTCATTAAGCGCCAAAATGCATACAAAATGGGATTTAAAAGTCTAAAGTCCTAAACAAGCTTGGTATTTGTGCAACAGTTGGGAATATTCAACAAGCTGTCCTTTAGGTAAACAAAATAAAATAGAAAAACACAAAACAAGCTTTGTTGAGGATGTAGAAATCCTCCATAAAATACATTTCCAGATTTCGACCCATGGCTTTTACAGTCGCCTCAAGCACTGGGTATTTACCAGGTAAATACATGCTAAGAATATAAAACTAACAAGTAACTACAGCTGTAACTAAGTAGTTAAATACTTAGAAATCACAGTTGAATTTCAAGGAACAATCTTATACTGAAGGCTTTTATTAGCCCAGGTTTAATGGTGCACCTTTTGGGAATTAGCTTCTGTTTCATCCTAATTGTTCATGGCTCTACCCACTTGGAAAGGGGTGAACTGACCATAGAAATTATGAAATTGTTTCTATGTTCTAAAGTCATGCTTGAAAGTTTGTGAACTGTGGACAAATAAAAAGGAGCCCAAAACATTTTGCTGTGACTTTCTAACCTTCCCCAGACTGATGCTCTCTCACTCCTCTCTTCCTGAGGTCCTCTGAGGTCTCCTTATATCACAGCATAGTTTTTCTTTCACCTGTATGGTAACACCAAACTGACCAGATTTCTCACCTGTATTTATGGGAGTGCCACACAAACTCCAAAAGATCTAACCTTTGATTGGTAAACTTCATACCCAATTATTTACCCACCCAATACTTATATCTACTGAAGTAAATGTAAGAGTTTTGCATCTGCACTAATTCCCTTTAAGCTATTTTCATTTTACTACATGCACATTTTTTTAAAATTTCATTTTAGAAAAGGGCTCATTTTAATTAAATAAGGATTGCATGGTAAAAACCCAAACTGTCAGCTATTTAACTGAAATTATGTTCTTAAAGTATCTTCATTCACAAGTGTTGTATCTTCTGCGGTGGTCAGGTATCTGGAGATGTGCCTCTCTAAGCTGTGAACATCGTTGTCACGCCTCCCCTGAGGGAGGAACCTGCTCCTGTCCTTCTGGATACGTCGTCAACAACAACAATAGTCGCTCCTGTATCGGTACATACCGTTCATTCACTTTACAACTGCACCATAGCCTAAGAATTGAAGTCTTAGAGAGACCCTTTCTTCATATACACACTGGCCGATGTATCCTGGTTTGGAGTCGATGGATATGAAGTCATAACTGGGTTAGAATAAGCTGGGTAAGCTCATACTCCAATTATGAGAAACCCAGTTAAGATGCCTGGCTTACTCCCATATTAAACGTGTTACTGTGGCATGACATCATAGTCCTTACTGCATCTTTCACCTTTCACTTTTTGTTTTCGCTATCCGCACAAACTTATACTTAGTTATGGGTACATTTTGATGTCAAACTAGAAAACCCTTATTTCTTGTAACATCAGGGGCATCAATAAGATTGAAAAAAAAAAATCAGTGTTTGATCCTTGTCTGCTGTGATTTTGTTTCGATTTCACGGTGAAGACTTTGATGACTGTTCAATGTGGGGCGTGTGTGACCAGCTCTGTGAGGATCGGATAGGCACCCATCGCTGCAGTTGTCGAGACGGCTACATCTTGGAACAGCACAGATACTGCAGAGCTAACATCTCATGTGAGTGGCCAATTCGTCTTCAAACAGTTTTTCATTTGTTTGAATGTTGAATGTTTGAACGAATGATTCTTTGTATTTAAATCACATCCAACCAAACTGAGGCCCCTTATCCTAGCCCCCTTTGCTGTTTGCCAAACCCTTTTGGCCGCTGTACCGAGCGCCTGCTCTTCTTTCTGATGCATTGTTGCGCGCTGAATGTCGTTTTAGTCAGTCTCTTGCCTTTGTGGAACAAAGAAAGAGTGTTGACTGAGAGGCTGACCTCTCTGTCTTTTAGCATTAGCGCAGCAGCAAGGAGTGTGTTTGATGATAATGGCAAACAAAGGTACCTTGGCTTCATGAGACTTCATGAGTCTGGGGTCTAAATGAACTAACTTGGGGTATCTTTTGTAAATGCAATTTTACATTGTCATAGGATCAATTCCATTGTTGTATTAAGAATGCATGCACTCTGTCAGGAAATGATTTTTGGCCTAAAATATACTATATATAAGCCCTGACTCTAGATTGATGTGGTGAGACTGAAGTACTCAAAGATTGTGAATTATTCATGCTGTCTTAGTAACTTCATATTTTGTATATCTCCTCTGTAGCTGCTGTCCCGTCCTTGGTGTTCTCTAATGGCAGAGACCTGCTGATAGGGGACATCCATGGCAACAACCTGCATACTTTGGTCCATTCACAGAACAGAGGGATTGCTGTGGGAGTGGACTTCCACTACCTCCTCCATAGGATCTTCTGGACTGATACCATTCAGAATAAGGTAACGCTCAATTTTATACACTTTCCATGTCCAGTATTTACCTTTACCCCTATGCATGCATTAGGGTATAACCCCTCTGTGAGGTACTGCAATACCTGAGGAACAATTTATGGAGAATAGACCGGCTTATTGTTTGAGGAAATACTTGAATACTTGTACAGGAACTGGCCAAGACAGAATAATTTTGGTTATCCTTTAAAATATCAGCGCTGTTGATACTGTAATAAAGGGATAGCTGTTGGCTCCCAAGTGGCTGGGTCATAATGAAGGGGAAGTAGACCTGGAATGGAATCCAAATGGCCTAATCTTGAAACCTGTCTGATATACTGGTATGATGTTCACATACCAGGGTGCAATTTTTGTAACTCAATCTTTTTCAAACTAATCGTGCAGTATTTATTTTCAGCGGGTCCGTCCCGCTATATGCATTCTTTGGCTAGCTGAAAAGGCTTTGTTCAGGCTATGTCCTGGCTTCTCAAGGGTTTGAACTGCAGTCATTGGGCCGAAAAGCTTCGACATAGCTGGGACTGGGTATCTGTGTATATCAGCCACCTCCATGGCGGCATGTCAACAGATTAAAAGTAGGGAGACTGCAAAACAGGGCATGTGAATGTAACCAGGAAGGTTAAACTACCAGGCTATTTCCACATCTTCAGTTTCTCTTTAAACAGGTCAGTTGAAAATCCTGCTTTTTAGACGTCTGGATCCCGTTTCAAAAGAACCAGAGCTGTAAAGAGCAGTACTCCCCTAACTAGCTGCATGCTGCCAAGGCTTCCAGCCTGAGAAACGAGTGCCATCTTAGTATCAGTAGAGTAGCAGTTTCAGAAAACTGCCCTACAGGCTCTACCAAAATCTAACTAGACAGACAAGATGGACAACAACCAAACCCATGTCTTGATAATAGTAGTTTCTTAAACAAAAAAAGCTTTTGACATCCTGTGTCCTATGACATTCCGACTTTGACCCTACCTGACTGCCATAAACTAAAACTGTCCTTGATCTCAATATCGTCCCTGACCACCGAAGGGCTAATTTCCTGACAACAATGCTGTCTTTTGTGGACAGGTGTTTTCTGTGGATATGGATGGTTCCAACATGCAGGTGGTTTTAAATGTATCAGTTGACTACCCTGAGAACCTGGCTGTGGACTGGGTGAACAATAAACTGTATGTGGTGGAGGCCAGCGTCAACCGGATTGACATGGTGGACTTTGATGGAAATAACCGGGTCACACTCATCACTGAAAACCTGGGAAACCCTAGAGGACTTGCGGTGGACCCCACTGTCGGGTAAGCACGACCCCCCAACTTCCATCCGTCCATCCACCCATTCCCAACCCTTACATACAGTATCTGCGTCGTGCTTCATTGGCATGGAATAATGGGGGTGTGTGTGAGATTAGCAGATTGTCCTGGGTGGATTAGTGAGGAGCAATGTAAGTGATGACCCTCATTGTAATCCAATAGTATAGTTCAAGGGGGGAGGAGAGCCAGGTGGCTACAGATAAATTGCTTACAGTTTCTTTGGTTAGATTCACAGTCATCCACCTGGAGACATAATGTGATGTTGTGCATGTTAGACTTAAGTAAAAAGCCTAGATGCATAAAGAATTGGTTGTTTTAAACATTTTCCCCCTTTCTTTCCCAGGTTCATGTTCTTCTCAGACTGGGAGGCTTTGAATGGACAACCAGGGCTGGAACGGGCCTACATGGATGGCACCAACCGCTATGGGATCGTTGGGAGCAAACTGGGCTGGCCAGCTGGTATCACACTGGACATCGAGGCCAAGCGCGTCTACTGGGTTGATAGTCGCTATGACTACATTGAAACAACAACATATGATGGCCTTCATAGGTAATATTACATGGAGTAAATGTTACAGTGTTTCCCTTAGGTCAGATCTTTATTTGTGGTGGTAGGGCATCGAGAGGGGGATGCTTTTCAATGCTGATCTGAGGGAGCAAACGTTCAATGCACGGGATGATGTATGATTACATGACTTGTTGAATATATAGACTCCGCTAGCAGCTGACACTTCGCGGACGGTAACATCTCAAGTTCAATATTGCAGACAAAGTTACCTAAATTACCCTCCGTTGTCAAGTCGATATCAGCTTTTTTTTTAGGTCAGACTGCGCCAGTGCCCGTCTAGCAGGTGATGTCTGTGTCACGCAAGCGGATGAGGAAAAAAAGGCTTGTGGTGCGATGTGCTTAAAAGCAACAGCTGAGTGAGATTAGTCTCTGGTGTGAGAGATCCATTTAGATCAACTTCTATACACTGACCAAGTTTTTATTTTGTGGCGACTGTGCCTACCATAAGAATGACGGTACTACCATAAGAAGAGATAAAACTGCACAACTACAAGAAATCTATGAGGAAAAATTAGAAAGGTGCCTACATTTGTGTTCTGAATCCATCCTCTTCTAGAAAAACAGTGGTCCACGGAGGCTCTCTGATCCCACACCCATTTGGCATCTCTCTATTTGAGCACAATGTCTATTTCACTGACTGGACCAAGATGGCTGTGATGAAAGCCAACAAGTTCACTGACAGCAATCCTCAAGTGGTTTACACTACATCTCAGACCCCACATGGAGTAGCAGTGATACATCAGCTGAGACAGCCATATGGTAAGCCCCTCACTGAGGCAAAACATGTCTCCTTCAGATAGATCCAAAATAAATCCAACTATGCAGCAGAAAGTAATCCTCTGCACTATGATGATTTCTTTCTCTACTAGTGTTTTTAGAGAAAGATCTATAGACTGTCCTGTATAAGGTCATAATTCCATGATTCACCTCACCTTCGTTTCCTAGTTATTGAGCTTTCATCGCTATTATTGTCTCTAGTTCCAAACCCTTGCGGCGTAGACGGGGGTGGATGTGAGCAGATCTGCGTTCTAAGTCACAGGAGTGATAATGGAGGACTGGGTTACCGATGCAAATGTCGCTTGGGCTACGACCTGCATGCTGATGGCAAGAGATGTGTGGGTAAGAGAATCATAACACCACTTTAACATCAGAATGTACCAATTCACTACTTAAATAAGCCTAAATACTTGCCCTGTTTTAAAAGAAAACTGCAACCCGCACTGCAACCAACAGTGGCTTCATCTTGTTTTACCTCATCTTGGTCTTTGCATGTGGCTGATAAGCTTTGGCATGAAAGGCTATCTTAATGCTTATGGTCTTGTGTTGTTTATGCCCAGCTGTGAGGCAGTTCCTGCTGTTCTCCAGCCAGCTGGCTGTCAGAGGGATCCCCTTCAACCTGTCTTCTCAGGAGGACATCATCCTGCCCATCACTGGAACACCCTCCTACTTTGTCGGGGTGGATTTTAGCGCTGAGGACGATGCCATCTTCTTCTCAGACACAGCCAAAGACATTATCTACAAGCAGAAAGTGGACGGGACTGGTGAGAATCATGTCGATTGATTTAGTTGATGACATATGGTATAATAGTGGGAAGGACTTGTTGCGGAGTATGATGGGCCATCAATAACTAATATGTTTGCAGTGTTTTCTACTATGTTTACATTCTTGGATAATATCCTTCCCAGCAGAGAGCTCTACCATGTGATCCAGCCAGGCTTATACAGGGAGTTAAGGGAGTGCCTGATGGGGCTGACTGGGGGAGGGAGTGGACAAGAGCATGGGCAGTGGAAAAAAGATCACGTAATCTACTAACAGCTCAAACTCTTGCCCTGGAAATGAGTAGTACAAACTAATCAAGATTGTTCTCTTAACTAGCCACCTAATGGTGTTGTTGAAGTTACTAATGTGATAATCCATAAACAATCACACCGTGCAGAAGGGAGAAATCACTCCTCTGATCAGCGATGTTGGTTTTGGGACCGCTCTAGTTTTCTCTGTCTGGTCCACATGGGGAAAATGCAAGCTGACAGTCTATTTATTTAAATGTGTTCCTCTTTCATCTCCGCGTTAAACGGCGGTCTGACTGCTTTGATCTGCGCAGGCAGGGAGGTACTGGCAGCCAACAGGGTGGAAGGTGTGGAGGACCTGGCTTACGACTGGATTTCAAAGAACCTCTACTGGACTGACCCACGCTACCGGAGCATATCGGTCATGAAGCTAGCCGATAAGTCCAGGAGAGCAATCATACGTAACCTCAACAATCCCAGGTCCATTGTGGTGCATCCGGCCATTGGGTAAATCAATATACTGAGAGTAATTACTAATGCTTGTGATACTCTGTTTTTCCCCCAAAGGAGAAATTCACCCTCTCAGCACGGGGTCAGCTACAAAACAGTGATTCAGTGTTTTGCTCAAGGACACTTTAGCAGGGCGGGTGCCTTAGCATTAGTGATAATCCTTTTTATTACATTTAAACGTCTTAAAATCTGCAGGACTGAGAAAGCTAAAATGACTTTGCTTTTAAGGACGGAGAAGCTTCAGCAAAACTGACTATATATGTCTAGTTGCACACCTGATAAAAGGAGTCTTTATTTAGAACAAGTGGTTATTTTTTGATAGTGTCAAAGTCATAAGGCCTCTGTGTCCAATAGCCCAGATTAGTTCAGCGTGAAGGCGGGCATTGTAGCGAACACTAAGACTTTGGCTTAAACAGAAAAGCTCTACAATATGGAGGTCTCAAAAATAACATGTAAATATTCCTCAGAAAGTATGTAGTTTCTGTCACACAGAGCCACAATATTTGATTGAAAATAACATGGAGTTGTATTCTGTATGCTTCCTTGGCAGGTATATTTTTTGGACCGACTGGTACCGCCCAGCCAAGATTATGAGGGCTTGGTGTGACGGGTCACATGCCCTGTCTATTGTAAACACTACTCTTGGCTGGCCCAACGGCCTCGCCATTGACTGGAGGTGAGCCAAAGGTGCTAGAGCCACACGTCCAAAGGACTAATCCCACAATACACCATTCTTCCTTCCCCAGATATCCAGTATAAAAAATACATCAAATTCCCAAGATGTCAGTGGCTTTAGAAATGCTATAGTTTCTCATACTTTTTCACCCAACGAATGAATGAGCATGATTGTTTGCATGTGTGTTACTCATTCACCCATCCAAGATCTCATTAAGCCTATTATAGCAGTGATCTTTTGTAATCCTTCCCCTGACAGTATTTGTGTGGCTGTATTTATCTCTCTGTGGTGATCCCCCCCCCCAGCTCCATGCGTCTGTATTGGGTGGATGCGTTCTTCGATAAAATCGAGCACAGCACTTTCGATGGACAGAACAGGTTGTCTCTGAGCCGCATCACTCAGATCTCTCATCCGTTTGGTCTCACCATTTTTGAGGGTAATAAATGATTATTCACAATTTGTTTGGTCATAAACAGCAAGTACCCTAATATACTCAATATATATATGAAAACAATATATTTTGATTTAAGCAAAGAGGGGGCTGGGAATTGTAACAAGCTACTACTATGGTTTGTCATTCCTGCTTTAATGATGTCAAGAGAGCAATTACTCTCATCTCAACCATAAATGAATAGGAGGTGATGAGAGTTAAAACAGCTAAGTTTGTGCCCTGGTATCCCTATCCTATCCAGGCTATGCGTATTTCACCGACTGGCGCCTGGGTGGCATTGTACGTGTGCGTAAGACCGATGGCGGGGAGATGGTCATCATCAGGAGAGGAATCAGCCACATCATGCACGTCAAGTCTTTCAACTCCAACTCTCAGACTGGTCAGTAGCTGTATTCAAGATCTCTTCACTCATTCATGTGTAGCAGCAGATTTCACTTGCCCATCACTTCCATGGTAAACATGCTCCCGTCCCCCTGTCTCTCTCTCTCTCTCTCTCAGGTTCCAACCTCTGCAAAAGGCAAGCGAATCCTAATGGAGACTGCAGCCACTTCTGCTTCCCAGCCCCAGACTCCCAGAGGGTATGCGGCTGCCCGTATGGCATGAAACTGGCCCTCAACCAGCAGACCTGTGTGGAGGACCCGTCCAACGAGCCCCCCACGCTGCAGTGTGGAGCCAACTCCTTCTCCTGCGGCAACGGCAAATGTGTCCCCAGCAGCTACAGATGTGATGGTGTTGACGATTGCCACGACAACAGCGATGAAGTCAACTGTGGAGTTAACAGTAATGCATCTGTTTTGTAAATCTGGTTGACTGGGCTGTGGTTGACTGGGCTGGCCCGACCTGACCACAGTAGAGTACAATTTCATGCCCCTGGGAAAATTCTTAATCAAGGACCTCATTTGCACTTTTATTTCAGACACCACCTGCTCCCCCTCTGTATTCACCTGCGCCAATCAGCGCTGTGTGCCTGCAGGCTGGCGCTGCGACGGGCACAATGACTGTTTCGATGGCAGTGACGAGCAGAACTGTCCTACCCAGATGCCTGGCACGTGCCCTGCCAGTCAGTTTACCTGTGCCAACCACCGCTGCATCCCACATACCTGGTGGTGCGACACGGATAACGACTGCGGGGACAGTTCAGACGAAGTTGACTGCCGTGAGTATCCCTGCAGAGGGTATACAGCTTTTGCCTGGAACGATTAGATTAGCTCATGTGCCACATTGTTTTCTGAGTGTTGTTTGTGTCAACAGATCTGACAAGCACATGCCACCCAGGCCAGTTTCAGTGTCCAGACCACCGCTGTATAGACCCCAACTACGTTTGCGACGGCGATAGAGACTGTGTGAACGGAGCCGACGAGCAGGGCTGCAGTGAGTGTCTTCCCGGATTCCTCTGTCAACACTGCATTTCCTCGGTCTCACATAGAGTTCACATGTAGCACAACGGGTCACCTTGTTCACTAAAGTGTGTGCTTAATGAAATCTGATCACATGTTGAGTCAGCGGGCTACAGGGTCTTGTTAGATTAAAAAAATTCAATTCAATATTCATAGAGCGTACAAGATCTGATGGGATCACTGATCATTTCATGACCAGATAAACCTTACTATGAGTTAAGAGTTACAGCGGTTGGCCTCTCATTCTAAGTTACTGTGGGCTTGGAACAACAGACACTGGAACATTGTAGAGATCAATTGAATGTACAGTGAAATTAAACAAGCATTTCCTAAGCCTCTTACATCATTGATCTTATTACCTATGTTACACAACAACTGGTTTCGGTATACATACCTGCAGAATATAGAATCACATCTTTAAAATACTTTTTTTCCCAGTCTACAACTGCACTGTGAATGAGTTCAAGTGTTCCAATGGTCATCAATGCATCAACTCCTACTACCGGTGTGATGGGGTCTTTGACTGCAACGACCGGTCAGATGAGCGAGGCTGTCGTAAGTGTTTAAGTATTGTATTTGGTCATAGGTTATATTACCGGAGCATCACTACTGTTATTATAAGGCTGTTGTGAATATGATATGAATTATTTGGCTTCACTCACCTGTGTCCC
>CABFOQ010024112.1:3921-22900 GCA_900660455.1 Gephyroberyx darwinii
ACACACACACACACACACACACACACACACACACACACACACACACACACACACACACAAATCTCTGCTGGTTTATCAAATTTCTGTAAGAGAATCATGCAGAATTTTATACTTTAACTTGATTATGAGTCAGACAGACAGACAGACAGACAGATAGACAGATAGATAGATAGATAGATAGATAGATAGATAGATAGATAGATAGATAGATAGATAGATAGATAGATGTTAATGTAATCCTCAACTTTAATTTGTGGCATAGCTGTGAAAGAGTATGTCACTTTATTGAGCAGAATTTTCAAAATAAAAGTCCTCCTGGCAATGCATTTTTTTTTATTGAACATGCCTTTCAATTAACTATGAGAATATGTGCTGTATTTTTTGACATTGTATGCTTTTTGTTATATGCATCATCCCTTTGTATTACCCTTTCCATGTGCTTGTCATTCTGGGCTGTAAACTTGTGCTTACAGTCTATGTTCAGCTGATTATCTGCACCAAGCTTATTAGGCTACTGGTTGGTTAATTAGTAGTTCCTCAGCTCATGTGCTAGCTACATTGCAGTTATGAAGCTTTTGTTCAGTTATTATAATGTGTTAGAAATACATTATAACACAACTAAATGCGCAACAGGTAAAGGATAAGTTAATGTTTTTCCCTGGTAGCATGACATATCAGATATCATGAGGTTCAGGAATCTCTACTTTCACTTTGAATTGAGCAAACATCTGCACAGGTTTTGAAATCAGGTCCTAAAAAGGCATAACATTTTACATTTTAGTCAGGCTTTTCTTCCCTGGATAAGAAATAAAGGATGTCTGTTGTTTTTCCACATGCTCTACCAAGTTATTGACTACAGTGAGTGCAGGGTGAACTGGAGTGCTTCTTGACAGTTACAAGGCAGGAAAGGCTCAGGATAGGAAGTGATCTCAGTGGACCCACACAAGATGAATGGCTCCCTAGATAGTAAGGGTAATAACTTGTAATCAAAGCCATGAGACGGGTACAGAGGAGCATGGTCAAGAGGAGAGGAGGGGTTAGACGGCATAATTCTCCCTTTTACTCTAAAAACATTTAGAAAAGTTGTGGGTGAGGTTGTTTGTCCATTTTCTGAATATATAGAAATAAACATTAACTAGCATTTCCTGTCTGAGGCAACCATCAACAACACTGCGCATTAAGTTTGGGGCGAAGCGGGGCAGGGCAGTGGTTAGGCCTGCTTTTCCTCACTCACTGCTGCTGAGAAGGATGGTCTATGATACACCGCCACATTTCTCTGGTGCACTCCACAGCCAACAGCACATCAGAGGAGCGCCAGAACAGGAAGGAGGCAATCAATCTGAGTGATGGTGCATGGATTTCACCTCTCTGGTCACAGTCCACACCTGGGACAAATTCAGAAGAATGTTAGGTCACCAAGGGTTCCTGGCAAGTCATCCTGAGGGCAAACCTGTAAAGTAGATATCCCATCTGAAGGCTAGAGAGCTCTCGCCAATGACAAACTGGAACAGGAAGAGAGAGAGATAACTGAGTGCGGACTTATGGCTGAGCAACCAAGTCGAGGGACCGGTCACATCAAGTGTAGTCTAGGCTCTGTAGTCTATTGCTTTAATCATGCCATCATACTAGTAACATAATAGATAGGACACATGGATCTGTTTATCCTGACTAAGAAAAATCTAGATGCTGGGATTAGGGCAGATCTGGATGCAGGGGGCTGCACTGCCACAAAAAAGACTCATATTTCTATGCATTTAATTATGAGTATATCTTTCCTCTAACTCACAGGCCCCTATGGCTCCATTTATTTCTCATTACAACATATGAAACACATGTACATATACTCACAGATACATTTGTCCTTACATGCAAAGGTCTGTTCAGGCTTATCTGGAGTGATTCATAATGATATCACTTTCCCAGCCAAAGCTCAGACTCCAGTGCACTTTCCGAGCTCCAGCCGAGTGGAATGTGAATGTGGCTCATTATTATAAAGGGCTTAAGACGATGAACTCCACTAAGGACCTAAAAGCTTTCTTCTGCAGCCTAGAGCACCCACATGTGTTTTGTTCCACGTTGGTTTCCAGACCATTGCACTGCTATGCAACATTCAAAATTACACTTACTTACCTAACTGTATTTCAAGTTTATGGATTCTTTCATCCATTCTACAACCACGTAGAGAGGGGAACGAGTTTCCCAGTTCTCAGTTCATTGTATTTGACCAAACAGTATTGTTATTACGACAAAACATACGACAAAAATTGTTTCTTTGAAACAATTTTGTTAAAAAAAGTAACAATTTTAAATACCTTTTCAATCTATCCTAGAAAGCCCAGATAAGTGCAGGTTCGGTGCTTTCCTCTGTTCTCTCTTCTCAATTTAGGCTGGGATATAAACACAGTACTTTCACATGAAAGCAAATGATGGATACATAGCATTTTGGAAATGAACAGTTCACATATGCATCCATTTTATAGCAGTGCAGCATGCAGTGGTCACGTGGTTAGAGAGGTAGGTGCAGCAAGAGACTATAGTGCATTTTTTTGTGTACCATGAAGTTATACTAAATAGGTTGTACTAAGTTATACTAAATAGGATGAGAAAATGAAATGAATCAAACTTCGTGGACACCACATTCATGATTGAAAAGTTTCATGTGCTTGGTCTGAGGTATACAGGGTTGTGGAGGTATTGTACTACATGGTGACGACGCATGCAGTTAATTGACCGAGAGCAGCTGACAATGCAGGAAGAACCTCTTCTGTTAGGCCTACTTGATTCAGCAGGAGATGTTCTCGTCCCATATGAAGATGTTGGTGCAGGTCGTCACCAGAAACTCGAATGCCTCAACTCAGTTCACAACTGAGCCATCGATCTCAGCAGAGGGGAGAAGAAACCTTAACATCACAGAGAAGGGGGTCTAACAAGTAAGGTCCCAACCACACAAACTGCCTGCTTTCTGTCAGGAAGTCCACAAGCAGATAGAGGGGGCAACATTTAGCTTCGACACACACGCACATACACCCACATACAAACACACACACATTTACCTTTTGTTCTGTACTGAAAGCCATCAGTCTGTGTGAAGCATGCTACTATGAGCACTGTCTAAAGTCATTCAGATAGAAGCTAATTGGTGTGAGGTTATTACTCTCGCTCCACCTCCATCCATACAAGCATCACTTTGAAGCATACTTTTGAACTCTGTGGCAGAATGGAAGCGGGGGATAAATTATACAATGACGGCCAGGATTGATGTGTAGAGATGGGTAGGGGAAGTGTCAGGTCTTCATGTAGAAGTTATTCTTTTTTTGTCTTACACTCTATCTGTGCATTATACTGAAGCTTTTAGCTTGGCTGGGGAGAGAGACCCTGGAATGAATGGGTTAGTGCTGTGGGGTAAAAAAATCACTGCAGATTTTTCTGATTTTTCACAGCTCCATACACATCAATGTGCGAAGGTCATCCCCTGCACTTATTTTAGAAGCTTCCCTGCTGTTTTTCCCTTTTTAAATCAAGCATTTTCTACCATAAGCAGACTTCCCACCAAACAACAAGGTAAAGTATCTAAATGCTGGATTGAAATTATTATAGCACTGGGAACAGAGGGAGAAAAAGAAGAAGAAAGAAGAAAGGAGCCAATGAGTACTATTGTAGGTCAATGTCCCATAGTGGATCATGTTAGCGGTGCCCCTCTGGTAGACTGGTACTGTCAATATTACTAGTAATTCTGTTGTAGTTTATATGTGAAACAGTTCAATTTGGGTAGAAGACCAATGATAGCGATGATGAATGATGCATTATTATTTCATTTCATGTCATGACTCTGAATAATATGACAACACTGAGCATTACTGAACACCAAGGCAGCCCCTGTCCGGTTCGGAGTTCAGTATGAGGTGAACATTTTTCAAAATATTATGACCAAGAACAAATGTAAATGTAAATATCTTTACATTTATTTCCAAGATATTTATACATCTGCATCTAGTCTGAACCTGCTAAATGTGAACATTAGGAACCACACAAAAGCCTCACATGAACTCATCTGTCTGACTATCTATGTTGTTAATGACCATGTCCTGTAGTCCCAAAAAGGAATTTAACCTTGTGTTGCGTTGTATTTTGAGTATACTTTATTTGATAATTATGTTGTAAAAGTGGATGGTTATTTTGAACTCAACCTTATAAGTTGAGAAAGATTGTCTGTGTGTGTGTGTGCATGTGTGTGTGTGTGTGTGTGAGATAGAGAGAGATGGTTCTTACAGTACTAATGGTTATGTGGAATTCATTGTGAATGGTATGTCTCCACTTCTCTGGGCTCTTCAGAAGGAATGTGTGCTCAGCTAAGCACAATCCAATTTGTTTTGTTATGTTACTGAGAATTAAATTTGTTGACTGAGTAACTGTGTGTGTGTGTATCTAATATAGCTTAGTCACCTGCCTTCAGTGTCTTCCAACCCTGGACAGTCAGGAATCCTGAAACGGACAAGATGCAATGAAGCCACTTCGTATTAAAACTTACATACATAGTAAAAAAAACAACACATAGTAACACAGAAAGAACGTCATTTGAACCAATCTCAAAATAACACTGCAGTTCTCAATCAGTGTTACAAGCAATGATTCTATTAGGCAACATATAGTTGCTATCAGATTATCAAAACCTAAAACAGCCATGGGAGACTTTTGTAGTGTACATTAATTTCCTCTATGTTTCACTAATCTGTGTGTGTGAGAGAGAGACCCTTCATCTGAGAGATTAACCTAATGTGATCAGTAATGAATTTTGGGTTACATTAGACCATTTACAATGGTGTTTCAAGCACAGACTCCAAGCGTCTGGGAGTCAGACCTAATCTAATGACACAGAGGCAGACAACCAATCATAAAGAGAGGGCCAAGTTGCTGGTCCTGTTGCAGGGACTGCAAATAAATTGGCCCAAATTAAATCAGAGCCTAATAGACACGCTGTAAGAGAGGCCAGTCAATGCTAACCATCTTAGAGCCTCGTCAACTCCCAGCGCAAAGTGGCATTGGCTACAAAACGTCCATTGGCCTTTGAAGAAAAAATCAAATGATCTTTTGTTCACTTGAGAGAAAGAAGAAAAATTGTTGCCTAGTAAACAAATTAAACATCTAAATCATCAGCATGGCAGGCAGACTTCCTATTAAGTTTAAAATTTATTACTTAAAGGCTCAATCCAAAATTGGAGTATAGCACTGTTGAGCCACTGTCGCGCCACTATTGACTTTGTTTGCTTTGATTTATTGGCTCTACCGGAAGACATGTGTTCTCTTTCAAATTGATTCACTGTTACAAGCACTGATAAGTTAGCTAGGATCTGTTATTAGTGTGTGCCACTCAATACTTGGATGCCACCCATTCAACATGCCATATTCCTTTAAATGCAACTTAAAAAATGTGTTAATTTAAGTGTAATATACATAATTGTGTAGTTATGATCTTGCAGATCCAAAAAAAAAAATAATAAAATGAAATAAATCTTTCTCAAGACCATCAAATCTTGATTTGACAGCTTCTCTCACAAATATAGTCATTGTCATTGGATGGATATACGTATTACTATAAAACTTGTATTGAGTGAACTTAGATTGACAACTCCCCCCTGACAATTTTAAATCTTAAATCTTAAAATATTGCCTTGAACCCCTTGATCTGGTACGTATGGCAGCAAACCCTTCAAGATCGACCCAAGAAACAAAAACAGAATACTCAGTGAGGCTGTGGGACAAAAATAAATGTATAACTTTGACTGAGAAAAAAGCTGGTCATGGCTGACCAAGGGCATTATTAGTTACAAGGGCTTAGGGGTTGTCCTGTGGGATGCTACAGCTCTCTGACTGCCTTGTTGCATTAGCGTTAGCTGTTGAATCATTTACTCTTTTTCTCTCACAGCCTGCCACTCCTGTGCATTCCCGGGGATCCAGGGGTGTCAGTAATCCCATCAATGGCAGCCAGCAGACGGCTTTTTATTCCTACACTCTCACATACAATAGAGCTCCTCTCCATTCTGCCTCCTCTAAAAGCCATATTGGGAGCTACCAAGGGGGGAAGAGATCATCTTTGAATTCTCTATAAACTCTTAATAGCAGAAAGAGGGCCTTAAGTGTCTTCTGTGCATGGCACTTTCTACACTACTGCTCTGTGTGTATTTCCTGAGAGCAGAAGGGACCTTTCATAGCCAAATCAGTCTGCTTCCATGCCTGAGGGCATATGACAGTGGTGGATGGGACTTGGGAGGGAGAGAGAACTCAGACATATTCAATATTACATGACACTCAGATGTAGCCTGCACCCTAACTCCCTTTACAAAGCTATATTTTACATTCTCTGTTTCTACAACAAACAAAAACACCAGAAAGCATGCGCAAAGAAATGTCTGGTGTAGTGTAACATTTACATCAGCAACCCCACAGAACATAACCTTGCGTGCTTCTCACTACATGGTGGGTTCACATTAACATTTAGTCTAACTGTTGTAACAGGTGTAATGCCATCTAATCCCTGCTCTTTATGAATTACCATTACTGCACCGAGCTAACTAGCTAGTGGCTAACTTGTTACATTTAATTCCAGGCTTGTTGTCAACTGTATGCTGCTAACAGAGGACAGATGGACAGTGAGTGACATGTGACATGCATTGAACATCATTTTCATCAAAAGGGCAAAGACAAGTAACAGGGTAGTTTGTAAGGCAGAGAGAGAAAAGGGAGGGGGAAAATAATAATAACAACAATAACATTTATTATTATTATCATTATCATTATCATTGTCATTGTCATTGTCATTGTCATTGTCATTGTCATTGTCATTATCATTATTATTACTACTACTAATAATAATAACAATACTCTTCATAGTATTTTTTTAAAGAAGGAGAGAGGGGAAAAAAACAGGAGGGGGGCAATATCTGTTCTGGGTTTGGATGTGTTTTGGGTTTTACAAGTGTTTGCAGTTATATATGTACATTTATTAAGGTGTTATGTCATTATCTCACTGGCAACAGAATAGATCTAAGAAATGTTGAGTATGTTTTATTGAACTGATCAAGTTGGGTTTTTTTTGGGTTTTTTTACAGCTGAGTGTTGTTCCATTGATATCTGTTGTGTTAGCAGATCCAACCATTGTGGGCAAAGACGTTTTGTCAGCTTATCGCTAAATCCATTTAAGTCTGCGCCAGGTGTCAATGTGCCCAAGTGCCAATGTGCTATAATGCCAACTTAATGCCCTCATCACATTATGGGTAGACAGGCTTTGGCTGAACTTTAAGAAATGGATTAGTCCAGTGTGCAGTGGGTACTATTCAATACAGGATAGCAGTACTTTATCACGCACTATCATCCCCTGCCCAATTAGACTACCATTTCAGAGGTGAAGTAGAGTAGTTAACTAAAGAGCTGTTCTTTAAAATTTGCCTCAGTCATTTCTGGTCAGTTCTCAATATAATCATCTAAATCTTGTTCTATCCCATCACACCGTCAAACTTAACGTCTGCACAAATTGCCTTGGACTGACCACAAAATATTAAGTCAATGAGTCAATTTTGTTCATCCCCACTACACATAATCTTGTTTGTATACAATATTTGTATTTGTTTACTTGACTTTAATGTTATTCTCTACCATTGCCACATGAACATAAATTGAAAAATGGAAGCAATATTTGCCAAGGCATCTGTGGATTCCTTATTGATTAGAGGGCTGTTGCAATATGTTGTTTGACATCTTGATGGAGACTCCTAAATGATCTTGTCCTGGAGACACTGTCCAGACATGCTGCCAGACCCTCACATGAGGAGACAGTGTATCAGCTAGCTGAGTTCTTAATCTAGGCTAGGGCATTATCTGACACGACACGACAGTTTTCCAGTCTATGTATAGGAGGTCCTGCATGTGTAAACACAATCAGTCCCCCCAAAAATTTACTTCACTAGACCAGCAAATTGGACACTGGACACTGTTGATCAAACTTTATTTAAATAATGGAGGATCAGAGCTATTATTTAGTGATGTGGTGCAAAGACGTATTTGTGGAGTGGTGAAGTTAGGAAAGAAGAGTTAGTTACCTCAGTCATAATCACTTATACCTCCTAGTACCTACAGGTCTCAGCATCCAAGAAGATGTGCTTCCTCTACAGTCCTACAGTAGCCCAGTGTATACAGTATGTGTTGTGCAGTCAGTGGAAATATCTGTGTTTGGTCCCATAATCATATTTGTTAGATATGTTAGAGCAAAGAATGTAATAACTATTTAATCATTTTAGTTGTAATGCCTCTACTTATGAATGAGTATTGTCTGCTGTACTGGACAGTTTTAAATCGCTGCTGTGACAATCTCTTGACTCGACTTATAGATAGAGTGAGAAATGTGACTCAAAATTGTATGTTCTTGTTTTGGAGCTGGATTTAGAGGTTGCTGAGGTTAAGATTCTTAACTGTCTTTAAGTACTGTGGGTGTTTCCCCATGAAATCTATTTCACCTCCAAATACATTAGAGGCAGGTTTAAGGCAGCTTTACTTGTCTAGATACAAGAACAGGCCTGACAATCTACCAGCATCTGGGAGTGCATGTAAATTGTACAACTGTGCCACTATTATTGGTCAGTCTTAAACAATGTGGTGAGGTAACATTTCTACATGTAGGTGTAGATTAGAGCTCTCTATGCCACATTTTCATTGTTGGATTAGTAGAATATTCTTGAAAACGCACACACACTGTATAATCCAATATTAACAAAAGGAGTTCAGCTAATGACATGTCTTGTGTATGGCATTTTCACACACAATTTGTAATACATGGTCATTTATAGAGAAGAACAAAGACTGATTATGGCTAGTATTAAAGTTGGCTGAAGAATTGCTTAGCTTGGTTAGGTTAGGTTAAAGTAACAACCAGTCTAACAATGTTAAGGTTAGAAAAAACACCTTTGGTTAAGGTTAGGGAAAATAACTGGGTCGTGGTTAGACATTGAGTTATTAGAAAACAACTTTGTTATTGCTACACTTTTGGTTGTTGAAAAAAATAATCCTGACATAGGGCTTCAACCAGGTATCCTTAGCATCATTTTATTTATTAGCATCCAACAATGAAATTAAATTCTGTCTTTCTAAGAAAACCAGGGTTCACTTCTTATCACATGGTTTTCTATAAATTACTGTGAATCGGGATGTCCCATAAAAACTGGTCTATTCAGGTGAAAACCAGAGAAATGAAAGCTGAAGAACAGTTACATTTTGCTCATTTAATTTACTAGTTAGAACACTAGCCAAATGCTTATAGGTTAGGGGTTAAATGACTATCTGTCAAATGCATTAAAAAGTTTGCAAAAACCTGACCTCATTTAAGGGCAGAGATGTCAGCATTGTCTGAGTTTAACAGCTGTCATCTCAAGGTGACCTGATGTGAAGTACATGGTGTGTGAGTAGAATACTCCCCTTAATGTTAAGGCTGTTTTGTCACCCTATCCTATCATGGCAGAGGATTGTGTTTAATCCTCTTGTAATTTGTCCCCATCTAGCCTCAGGAATACATGCCAGATTATGTATTTTCAGGGCTGTGCAGGCCTTCGTTCTGTTCAGACTGCCACCTGACCTCCTGTGGCATATGTAAGGCTCTTACCCTGATCAAACCCAGGATTATAACGCCATAGAGGGTCATCGCTGTGAGCCAGCTCAACCAGTGGTGAGAAGTGGTATTTTAGCCGACACCTTGGAGCATGAGGATACACTGTATGTGAGTATCTCTGTGTGTGTGTGTGTATGTGGGAGGTGCAGGTAGATAGAGGTGTTCTTGGGGATTTCTCTTTGTAGAAGTGGCTCAGAGATTGGCCAGGTTGACACTGTTGACCTGTTGGCACTGTTTATGGTGGCTTAATCTGTTGCCAGTGGCAGCAACATTTTATAATGAGAGCCTCCCTCTGGGGCCCTGTCTAATTGGACAAATTTCTGCCAGGGGGAGAGGTTCACAGAGAGGCAAAAGGTTTGATTTATGACTGCTGGACTGCAGCGGCAGCCCCTCAGACTGGCTCACTTGAATGAGCTACATGGATTTAGGAACAAGGACAATGCACACAAACTCCCACCTGAATCCTCAAATAATCATATGCTTTAACCACTGAAACCACATTTAACCTATTGGCCATCATTCAAGAATGTGTTTCAGATAACTAATTCATTCGTGTAGGTAAATGTTGTTCCATTTCTAAGCATCTTCAGATTTTAACATTAAAGAATTTATCAAGTTGTTGCATATTTTATTGTGGTTATTGTCATGTTTTGATAATCTGAGAACATGGTTTCTCCTGGAAAAATGTGGCCACATCCTGTCCTGTAATGTTTATTATTTTGATGATTAGGTAATGTTGGTTTTTCAACTTTGAGTACTTTGAACCGAACCGATCAATCCAAAGCTGGAACAGTCGGTAACTCAATGTACCCAAAAGCACTTTGACAGTAGCCATTGAGAGAGCGGGAGATGCTTGTTGATTTCCTCGGCCTACCCAGGAATTGAACTGACGGCTTCCTTGTCATAAGGCAGCTTCTCTAACAATTAGGCGACTGTTTTCTGCAGATGCTGTGTATCAGTCTTGGCCTAACTTCTGTCCCATGATAACCCGTCTTAACTCAATTCCACATTTCAGGCATCTGGGCACAAGCTTATCGTCAGATTTACCTCAAAACTATTTCCATCCAGGGAGCCTAAGAGGTTGCAGTGGTCAACCTGGAATCAAAGGGGAAAAACAACATTGAGTGTTGCGCTATCTTTGAAATGTAGTTGTTATTGCTATGTCAGCTTAATTTGAAACATTATTCATACAGTCAAGAGCTTGAAGAAATTGTTGTCCTTTTTGATGTCATGCAGTCATCCAATCCAGTTCCACCGTGCAGCATGCAAGGTGAAAGTGGGGATGTCGGCAAGCAAAAGAGTCTCCTATCTAATTATGAGCTTTTAGCTTTTATTTTGAAAAGATTTTTCATTCACAATACTGGCTTTGTCAGCTACTTAACTAACTCAGCTTGCTGACATGTTTAAACATTTAATCCATAAGAAACAAAGACTGTTACAGTTGCTGGAATGATTTTGTAGAGATACCTGTTCTGATTACTCACGGTGGTCATAATACTATAACTTCATATTTTACACTTATTACACAGAATAACTAGATCTAATCAGTGAAAATTTGGTGGTTAACAATTCGGTTAAATGGGCTTGTTAGTTTACGGCTAACAAGTTCAACTTCAAGTTTTTTTTTATAAGGCACCATGACATAGAAATATGAAATACGATGCTTTCTACAGACAGTCTGAATCCCCAAACCAACAAACAAAACTGTTAAACTGTGGACCTCTAGCAAGCCGGAGTTTCTCTGGCTCACTGTCAAACCTCAACATCCATGTGACACAAACATTCAAATACTCAAATACTGTACTTGAGATATACAATGCTGAGTCATTTCCTCAAGAGTCCCTCAAATCCATGTCTCTGTGTTCAATCGAGTCAACATGTTTGTCCTGACCAATGACTCTCTGTGGAAGTATTTTTTAATTCTTACTGTCTGACTCATTTCATCATGTGTGGCCCAAAAAAACATAACAACCCATGCTGGGTTTATGGATATTCATGTCACCTCAACAACAATCATGTTTCCTGCATGTGACAATGGCAGCCAGGTCTCTCGCAATTTTGTGAATTGAGCATGTCTTAAAATGCAAATATGTTCTCCGTGCATGGAAAGTAAGAGAAATACGTTTCCCCACCACAAAACGATTTTGTGCAGGAGACAGGACTAGAAGCAGCTGTGGTTTGACATTGAAGTATTGCAGTGCAAAGGAAGGGCATAGACGATGGGGTGACCATGGCCTTCAACTGCAGTGACCTGGGTTCAATTCCCAGCTTATGCTAAGAAGAAGAAGAAAGAATTTGTCATTTTTAGCTAAAGTTTGACTTAGGCATTTTCCTAACCCTAACCCAACCATGATGAAAACCTTACCCTCACATTAACTAAATTGATGTAGTTTCCTAACCTTAACCAAAGTTTTAGTTGCCTGACAATAACCTTAACAGAAGTTCTTTTACTTGCCTAATCTTGACCGTTAGCTAAGCCTTTCACATGACGAAAAGGTGAAAATGGCGTGTCCAATTCATGCTATTGTCACATAATCAAATTCATGATGGAGGAACGTAACAACGCAACGTAACAATTTGCATCCACAACGTGTAATACGCATTTCAGAGTTTGTGGTCATTTCACAGAATTCAGAGACTTGGTTGAAAAATGGACATCCTCGATACCATATTACAGCATTCTTTACAGGCAGTTGTGGTAAAACACACACACACACACACACACACACACACACAAACCATTGGCCTTGTCATCTAGAATTATCTATCAATGTGTAAAGCTCACATTCACCGGGACACAGTAGCACCAGACTGCAGTCCCCTCCAGTCACACCCTGTCACCAACTCAAGTTTGGCCTACTCAGCAAAAGGCTGCATCGATGTCAACAGTTTGATATCCTTTACAGGTTAGTTGGAGTTGTGCGTGTGTGTGTGTGTGTGTGTGTACATGTTTACTTGGCTCTGTGATGTGTATGTGTGTACAGCTGGAGACTACATTCGTTTACAGGGGTGTTTGAGTGAGTACGTATGATAGAGCGTTAGCTTTAAAAGCAGCAGACACACTGGCAGTGACAGAAGGTGTTGGACAGTTCCCAGGGCTACAGCATGTCTTCCTGCCGTCACTCTCACCTTAATCCAAACTGAAAAGAGGACACATTCTAGGGATACAAAATCAGTGACTTGTGAGCTGCCTCCATCGCCAGCAGGGAATTAGGAATGAGATGAGTCAACTGTTTCTTCTCACTTCGCCCTTCTGTTTGCTTGCATCTCTCTCTCTCTGTGTGTGTGTGTGTACAGATACAACATACACAAGTCCCCTAATATGGCATGAAAACAACAACCATAAAAACAGCACAAACACAAACACAGGACAAGAACAAACACAACAGCAACAGGGAAGAGACACACTGAGTTGATTTCTTATCTTATAGTTTCCTCCGTGCAAGCATTCACTAACAGTGGCTTTTCAGAATTCCAATAATACAACATAAATCCATCTTTTAACGAACTATTAAAAATCTGTCATATTAACATTAATACACATGATCATTAGCATCATGTAAGTGCATAGTGATAATAAAAATTATTCATTGTACCACCACTAAACACTAGCTTTATTATGCAGGCATTTGAGCCACTATATCAACTAACTATAATGTGCAAAAGCATGGGACCATTGCAGCTGCACCTGGTTTGGAGTGTGCTTCTAAGCGTCACTTTTTAAATGACATAAAGGAAGCACTGCACTTTAACTAATGCATATGACTCAATTTGGTCTAAATGGGACATGTGTGGTTAAATTACAGGGTGACACGTTATCATTTATGCCATAAAATTTCAATTGGAGGACGGTCAACCCTTAAGTCCACTTGATCCCTAACCATACAATAACTTTATGTAGTCCTCATAAAAGAATGATTGATTTTGACAACGGTGACCAAGTGCTGAAAGAGGGAGTGAGTCCTACGCCCGTATAATCTCACTTCAACCATGCTGCATGTAGGACAGGGGAGTCAAACTTAATCAGCATGGGGCCGCATTGAAAAATCCACATAATATCACAGGTCAGATATGTATAATGCTTTATACTGCTTTATATATATAATTTACAATAAATTGCCACTCACTGTAAAATGCCCCTTAGTCCATTCATTTTCAACAAATTAATTGCAAATAGCTGCTTCAGGTGAAGACTCTTGTCTCAGCTCTCTTGAGAGGGAAACACTGGCGTTACTCCTGCTCGTTAACGCACATAGCCTGTTCCTCCAAACAGCATGTCAAGTGGCAGCAACTCAATATATAAAGCAAGCAGACATGGTGAAGTGGTTTCATTTTTTGTTCAACCAAACATTAGAGTGGGCAAGATGTGTGATCTAAGCAACTTTGACCATGGTGTGATTGTTGGTGCCAGACGTGTTGGTTCCAGCATCTCAGAAACAGCTGCCCTCCTAGGATTTTCACACACTACCATCTCTCTAGAGTTTACAGAGAATGGTGTGATAAACAAAAAAAAACATCCAGTGAGCCAAAAAGACCTTTTTGATGAGAGAGGTCAGAGGAGAATAGGCAGACTTGTTCAAGCTAACAGAAAGGCCACAAATGTTCCAATAACAGCTCTTTACAACAGTGGTGTGCAGAAGGTCACCTTGTTGAATCCCTGCCGCGAAGAATTCAGGCTGTTCTGGAGGCAAAAGGGGGTCCTACCCCCTACCCAGTACTAGATAGGTGTACCTAATAAAGTGGCCAGTTACTGTATATTCATCAGCTGACACACAGACATAACTAAGGTGATCGAAACAGCCTCATTCACTAGGAATACTGTACACAGGCGTGGTCATGCTGTGCACACCTTTGCTGCAGACAGTCCCTGGGAGAGGTGTGAAATACCAATTCATCGAGTCAGGCAATATAAAAAGATTGGGACAGTTTCTAAAAAGGTCATAGGAACTTAGGACTCTAAGCCTTTTTCAGTCCACACTCATAGAAAGTGTGTCATTGCCTGTGGGTTTTTTTTATTGGATGAAAAGGGAAAATTCACCGCATCAGCAGTCAAGCTTACTTGATAAACACTGCCGAGACATAGAGGTGCCACCCAAAGGTCCTTTTCTCCTCTAATACAACAAATCCTAAATACTGTGTTAATTATGCAGCCAGTGCATTCCAACTTGGCACTCTTATAATGTCCCTTTGTTTGACTGCAGTATAGCAGTATGTAGGGAGTTATGATTAGCACACAAGCCATCTAATCTTATTTACTCAGGACCCCGCTACCTACACACATAGGACCAGCAGCACTCCTACTTTCAAGGGACAACATGATGAAAAAATAACTGTATTTTTAAACGATGTGGATGATGGCTACCTTTGAAATATGTAGAAGGTAGATTGAATAGTTTGCTTTATGTTTGGCTTTTCAATTATACTATTTGAAATCACCTCTCTCAAGTGATGACTGCTTCTTCTTCTATAACTGCTTCTTATTTTAGGGTTGATATAGTTCACATATATAGGCTCCAAACCAAATAGCAAATATCAAACTTTCCTCTCACACACACATGCTTCACATTAACTGCTACAGCATTCAACATAAAACAAAGCTGTAAGAACAGCCCAGTAAAGACATCAAATCACAGGGAAAAACAAGATATATTCCCAACGGTGAAACACTTGAAAAATCCATTCATCGACATCTCCCATCCTGGATATCCCTGTTTTGGCCTGCTATTTCACAAGCCTACAGAAGAACATGTATGCAGAGAAATATAACATGTTAAAGAATACACATTAAAAACACCAGTTGAAGTTTTGTTGCTCCGCTGTGTGAAGTTACTCATTGCACCGTTAACACCCCCAAGAATTACAACAAACGGAGACAACACACTTGCTCCCTTGAGGTTGCCCCAGATTCGTCTCTATAATCCTGTAAAAAGGTTTATCATCATCTCGCTTTCCAAAAAACACGCTTAGTCTGTGAAATTCCATAATTTTCCCTGCCAAGGCTCAGGCAGTTAACGAGCAGGTCATAAAACATGAGTGCAGAGGTCAGGGTAATACAATGTGTGATGTTGTGAATAAAAAGCATGTGAGAGGTCTGCTGGCTCTCTCGCCTAGGTGTCTGAATACCAGACTGGCTGGCTAGGAGGCTGCTGAAGGAGGGCAGTACATTTTTAAGGCTTCAAAACAGTTGTCATCATTTTAATTGACAAGTATGAATTGATAACACTAAAAGACAGTTGCATCATTGATCAAGTACACTGAATAAACATGGCATTACAGACCACAACAACATTTTTGATCATAAACAGATTGAGGTATCTGCAAGAACAAGCGCAGTTATCACATCTAACCCTCCATCATGCTCATCCTACCCCAAGATAACACATTTTCCTTTCCTATCTTTTAGTGCATGATATCACATAATCTATTGTCTGCATGAACAATAAATCAAACAAATGTCTTCATATCTCATGTTTATGGTGTTTGAAATGTAATGCAGCTATGCTGGTCAGTACAGCCACAGGGTTTACATGCGGCTGTTTGCATGTAGCGTGTCATTCTCTGGCATTAATAATAAACTGCTGTGATGATGCTTATGTATAGAGGATGGGGGGGGTGGCAGTTGTGCTGGTCAGTACAGCCCCAGGGTTTATATGTGGCTCTTTGCATGTAGCGTGTCATTCTCTAGCATTAATACTAAATTGCAACCAACAGCATGCTTTGTAGTTTTACACAAGCTACAGAATTGTTGTCTACGATCTCTCTATGCAGAAATACATCACAGTATTAGGATGGGTAGAGGAAATCCTATTTGTTGAAGCCCGCATTTGCCCTCCCTGTCAAACTCAATTTCTCACAGCCCAGTGCATGCCTGCTGGGTGTATCTCGTTTACCAAATCCTGCAGACAAACAGGAGGTGGACAAAATAACGGAAACAACACATGAAAAAAGACACAGGCAAGCCATATTAAGTTGAATGCCGATTGGTAGTATGTGCCGTCATCAAAAGAGGTGTGACAATCACCCCTTTTATATGTGACTTTACCATGTACCATGAGGTGCCATGAGGTACCATGGAGCAATTAAGAGTTTCAGATAGTTGGTGAGTCCAAATAGTTAATAGTGAAAAAAACAAAACAAAACTGATTATTATTATGATTATATATTATAATGTGTCAAGAGGGATAGTTTCAAAAATCATCTTGCTTGGCCAGGTTGGAGGCGTCAGCGTGGAGCCAGGCCTCATGCCCTACCACAAGGGGAAGCCATTGTGTTGCAACAAATCCCTCTATTCAGCGACTGACGCCAATATCTGCTAATGAGCATAACTGGAAGCACCCTGATTCATCACAGGATGCCCATTAAGTTCATGAACCAGGCCACTGCCACAGAGCAGGGCCAGAGAGAGTTTAAATGCAACAGCAATTTGTCACGCTAATTATTTAACAGTACATCAATGGGTGAAGAGTTGGAGAAAAGTAGGATCATAAGACCATGAATGCCTGCCAGTATATTACAGTATCATACTGATATGAAATAATATCAAGTTAATAATCAAATTGATAATACCATGCATTAGTTTACTGTCCCACTGCATTGGGGATGATGTGATTAACCAGGATCCCGTCAGGAGTACCAATCCAGCCACATCCCCTCAGACAGACTAGAAAGAAAACCTGCAGTGGCTTCGCAGAGCCACAGTAGTGAGGGGAGAAAAGGAGGACATGTCATCTCCCATCATCTAGAGAAGTCTTCTCTCCTCATAGCAGTTACTCTAGAGCCTCCCAAGAGTGGCAGAGGGCAAGCCATTAAAGGCCTGTTGAAACACCACTGATACTGTCAGAGGAGGGGGATGAAGTGGGGTTAGTCAGGCTCCACCATTGGCCCAGACACTCTCACGCTCCCAGCTCGTACTGCTCCTGTCCACACTAAGAGCCTGGAGGTGCCAGATGAACAACAGTCTAATTTCATCATCAAAATTTCATGGGGCACTCTGAGGATGAGATGCAAGGCTGAAAGCATACTGACATGTAAATGTTTGTGTGTGTGGATTGTAGAGACAGAGAGAAGTGTAGCAGTCAGATCTTCAGAGCGTGACCTTCACCAACACCTGTAAACCCTACTACTAACGGGCAACGAGCCATTCTGGGGTAATAGCTTTTATATTGAGCCTTTCAACAACAAGCAGGACAAGACTATAGAAAAGGTGCAAACCAGATGGAATGAGACAGCAGAGGAAGACATTCAATAAAAAGCAACTAAATCTATGGGGTAGGGATGGTAACTTGGTGACTTGGTGGGGGTTCAGGCACCGGGGAATAGAGAAAACAGAGGAGAGCAGGTGACACTGGGTTTGATAACTAAAACATTGGTATTTCTGATCTGAACATGGTTACATCTGCTTAAAAAGAGCTAGAAGAAGCTCAGTGGAAATCCAACGCAATTCTGGCAGCCTTCACATTTGCAGAGAAAATCACTGGGGTAATATTTGCCTGCAATCACGTTCCCCAGAGGCCTGTGCTGGCAGAATGAGCACTACCTGTGGTGTTAAGGTGTTTCCTCAACCAAACATGCAAGATTGGAACAGCGGGGCGCCACAGTGTGTGTATGTGTGTGTCTTGCTTAACTTTCAATTACTAAACTCAAAAATTACATAATAGAAGGTGCTAGGTGTAGCATTTATAAACATAAATATATCAACGTTAAATTAATTGTAATGCCTTGGTAATAACAACTGTAAACAAATGGGACCGTGCTCAAGATGATTGATAGCCATCCTATTAATATTATTACTACTAGTGCTTCTCAAAATGAAGATCACATTTCCTATAAACCCGATTGCCTCCTGTTACAAAGAGGATGTTGCTTCTTGTCCACCCTCCCCCTCCCTGGCGTCACTCCGGGTGTGTTTGTTTTTGTTGTCTCGTTTTACAGAAGAGGATAAACAAGTTAGAAATGATTTTTCCATCGTCCTTACACTCATCCCATCATCTGTCATTGCAAGGATCTCAGCTGCGATTGCCCTGGAAGAGCAGCGGCCCTCTTCCATTTTGTGCTGTAAAGAAATATCCCTTTGTGCCGTAAATTACTTTTTGTGTGTGTGCATGATGAACGTATCCATCGTGCTGTCAGGGACGTGGCGGAGAAGAGAGGTGCAGCATTGTAGGCATGTAAAAGTAAGGGTGTCCACTCTCTCACATAGTACCTCCTAGTCTGCTGTGATGATGCTTATTTATAGGGGATGGGGGGGTGGGGTCATAGTGATGCTCCACTTGCTGATGTGCACTGACAGGCTGTCTCCAGTAAGAGGGGAACGTAGCATGTCAGGGA
>CABFOQ010024112.1:22920-38614 GCA_900660455.1 Gephyroberyx darwinii
AGCATGTCAGGGAGGTCAGCAGATGCTAGGCCGACAGTCAATGAAATATTGAAGTCAGGACACTGCTATCATGGATCTAATGTCTCAGAAACAGGCTGCGGGTACAACAAGAAATATGCTCCTGTATGTCACAAAGTTGTTATCACAAATATTATCACGGTGCACTTCTTTGACGTCTATATAAACTGGTTCACTTCATTCATTCTGCTTAACTCAGCATGAACACTTTAAACATTAAACATTTTAACTTTATGAACTATAATCGACAATTGCTTTAGAAAACGTCACAACTTTATCTTAAATCATAAAGTTAAACATCATCTTGGTTGGTGTTAACCTGGGAATTCAATACACCTCCAGTTAAGCCGCCAAATGGCAAAAATTAAACATGAAAAATCAACATTATTTTATTTTGTTTATTTGTTTCAAATAAATATTTCTTATTTTGGTGATTGTATAACCATTCTTACCTCACCACCTTAACCCTCCAACTTGTAGCCAAATTAATTGCTAATTGTTATATTAGTATCACAGCCCCAAGGAATTTAAATTACAGATATGTCACATTTTCTGATTAAGAAAATATGTAACAGGGTAAGGAAGTGGCTAGTCAATGCAAAGATACAGATACTATGTTCAATTTTTTTTACATTGCTGCCATCTACTGGATCGTGTCACAGCAACTACCAAAAACACTGCACAATGCAGACTGCCTTAACTGGAACACCACATTTAATGTTGATGCTACATTGCATCTTCAAGCTACAGTGCAGCTACAGGAAATATTCTGCTCTGCACTGTTGACTGTTTTGCCACATTATCAATCAGCAAGTTGGATTAGTAAACACACAAAAATAGAATCATTAATTCATCTAAATTATTTTCAGTAGTCATGCCAGTCCTTGATGCTACTAATTTGTTGTTCTACAAACATTGACAGAAACCAGTGACATGACAACTGGAAAATGAAAACTTTATTACAACACACACAGACATCCAGTCACTTTAAAGGCAAGTAGCTAATACAGTTAGTCCTGGAACCTGGGTGCAGTGGATGTAAAGCCAGAAATCGTGATGTAATTGTCAAAACATTACACATGTCCATTAACATCTATCACCTCTGGAAACTTCACAATATATAAAGTAGATCTGAGCATGCCAGACTCTTAAATTAAAACCCAATTAGTGTTTTGCATAATAAAAGTACTGCACAAACTTACCATTGCATAATGATGAACTGTACAAAATCAACAAACTGCCCTTTAAAATCATTGGAAACCATTAAAACCACACGGGACAGGAGTAGTACTCAGCAGTGGCAATGGTACAATGTTGTTGGTGTATGTGAAGCACGATTGAGGGGCTGCAGAATTCAATGTGCATGATTCATGGTTGATGTCCTTATAGTGACATATTTTAGAGATGCTTATTATATGTTTGTGTCCCCAATCTGAAAACATGTGAACATCCCTTCTGACTCATTTATGCTAAGGCAACCAAGACTGCCTTATGTATAAAGAAGGCAACTAGAACAATAACTGGGCTGCCATATCAAATACCAGTTAAAACCTTGCTACAAATTGGGCGGTTATTTGCCATGGGTACCCTCCAGTGTTTATGTGAGGCTATAAAGAGTTATGGATGTAAACAATATACAGTGTACAACTGTGAGAAGAATGAATGTTTCAAGAATTTCAAGAATGTTTAAATTGCAAAGTTACTGCCCAAGCAATGAGCACAAAATGATCTGAATGTATTACAAAAAAAAAAAGGGCAAAGCCAATTCTAGAACACCTTCCACTGAGGCAGAGGTATTGCTCTCAGCTTTTATGATCAGCGGACACTTCAGACATATCTCAAACCAGTTGCAGGAAAAAAAAACTGGAATTCTACCATTTAAACAAATATTTGTTTAGAAAGGCCATGGGGTTGACAATAACAACATCCAAAGGTCAACTGTAAAATTGGACAGATGGAATGGCAGTGACGTGAAAAAGGTTATAGCAATTATGATCATGACAGTATGTCATAGGCCATTAGGAAAGACAGAAAACGGATAAAAGTCACTTAAAAACACTACCAGCATTTTGATGTCATTCCGACCTCAAGAGCGTCCCTAAAGAACAACATCCATGACATGAGATGAAAACATCACACGAACCACCAATGCATCCCGTTTTTCCATTCTACCGTAATCCAATCTCTGAGAAGGAACCCTCTAACAATTGCATACTAGCACTCAGCCAAGGAGAAAGATCCCAAACAAACTGAGGTATTAACTCCGATCAATGTTATGGGGCCCATGCATGTAAAAAAAAAAAAAATACAGTTCTTAACATTTATTTCACAAAGATCTAAACTTCAAGATTGCATGCGTCACAATTTTAAACTAATGGATGACCTGAAGTGATCTCAGATTGTACCGATTTAAGATCTTTAAAATAAGTCCTTTGGATACACTGTACATACTTATAGGTATGAAAATAGATTGCGTAGATTGAATATTTCTAAAATCTTTAAAACTTGTTCCCCAAAAAATAACATTTAAAGAGGGGGTGGGGTAAAAAAAAAAAAAAAATCAATCATTATGATGAATTAATGTTAAAAAGAAACAAGGGGACAGATGACAACACATGTCATTCTCACATATTTACAAAAAAAAGACTTTCTATAAAAGTATACATCATCTATGAATGGGCTTGTGGCACACCTGGTCCATTGGTTGACATGATGCGATGCATTTTTAGGCAAACTGATGCAGATCATCGTCCTATCCTCATGGTAATCACATCGTTTCTGCGAGCCACGATTCAGCACACACACAAGGCAGCTTTGTGGTGCTGTGGTAAGATACTGCATACACCAGAGGAGCTTTTCTGTCTCTTTTGAGCGCGCCTCTGACAGGTTTGCTCACTCTGTGCTCTGCTATGAGGCGTCCTGGAGGGCAGACTTTTGTTAGGGGAGCGGCTGAGACGGAGAGTTTGGGTGAACTGTTTGGTGAACGGTGAGGCCTCTTTAACAGAGGGGTAGATGTGGCAGAGCGCAATGGAGTCCTTGAGTCTTCATTTTCCAAGATGTCCATAGGGCTGTGTGAGGGGGGCGGTGTGGCCCTCAGAGTGTCAACATCAGGTGAGAGCTGTGAGGTGGCACAGAAAGCAGCTCCACACGACCCATTCCTCTGCTCCAGAGTCCAAGGGCATTCACTGAATGGGGAGGGAGTGTTCACTGCATGGCCCTGCTAGAATAAAGCAAATCAAACAATTATTGGGCACGTTCCCATTTCTTTTGGAATCAAATGAAGGAAAATGTGAATGTCAAACTCACCACTGACTCAGTCTAAAATAGAAAATATACGTGATGTAAATATATTGCAAATGTACAAAGACTGGATTTGTGATAATAACAAACATTGGATCAAAACAATTTGGGATTAAATAGGTGTACAAAGGTTTTAGGCAGGTGGCATGCACAAGTGACAGTGTGGATAGTGGATAGGCAGTAAATGCAGATATGTGACTGTCAATTCTAAGAAATCTGGATCATTTAAACTGATACACTGGAAACAGACTCAAAGCTGTCTCTGTCTGGCCTGTATCTATTCATTGATTAAAAAAATGTAAGCCGTTTGTTCCAACAGCATTATCAAAAGCACCACTACATCACAGCAGCAATAGGAGAAAGATCAAAGAGGCACCTTCTCTTCCAAATGAAAACCTTCTCTCCTCTTAAAAGGATTATGGATCACTAAAGTTACAGATGATGAGTGCAGAGTTTATGAAAATAAGAAGAAAGTAGGCAAAAATAATATGTGTACCATTTGTTCATTCAATATCCCAGTCATTTATGAAAAAGTCAGCAGTGCTACCATTTTCTCACTTCATAAATTGAAAGAATGAATACGACGCTGTGTCATGGGTGTGGTATGTACAGGGGACTAGGCTCGTGTTTTCTCATTGGTAGTGTTTATTGCCTTTGCAAAATTGATCAAATTGTCTTTGCAATATCTGTGTTTCTGGTAACACTCATGGGACAGACCTGGACACTCTTATGTAATGGAAACTTTACTTGTATTCTAGGAAATAACCTAAACTGATGCTGCAACAAAAGTTTACTAGTCCCGTGACAGCTGTGAGCTACCTAGCCAATGTTGCCTTCAGCCGATGGTCAGTGTGTATGGTCTGGCCATTTGCTTTTTTAATGAGCAATACACAGTAGAAATATGTATCATGTGTATGTGCAAAAATGCAGAACAGCAATTTTACTTAAGGTGTTACTACTTAGGTTGTGGGCACTTTGGCCAGGAATTTGTCAAACCAACCTCCCAGCTAATGATAACTGAGTATTCAACTTAGTAATTTTATAAATATGTAATAAAAGTATCCAGTGGGAAAGTGGTTCCTTATTCTGGTGTCTGCGACTGTTTTACACATGGTAAAACATACCCTACTACTACTACTAATAATAATAACCAAACTGTAACCAGACATAATTAACTGTAAATTTGTTATTTACAACCTTAGATTTTAGCTCTTTGCCATTCGGTTCAACAAGAGGAGCCTGGCCTTGTTCAATTATTCAGCTAATTAGTAAATTGGGTTAGTTCATTGGCTGGCCATGTTACTGACACTGATACATTTTCATTTACTGAGCAGTCACCTCACTACCACTCCAGGCATGTCCATTCCTCATGTTCTTCTTCATATATCTCATCTTCTTCATAAAACATGCCATCCTCCTCCTCCGCCTGTTGGCCCCGAAAACAAAAGGTAAACCCATAGTCCACTAAAGTAAACCAGTGGTGTGACCTTCAGTCAACAGCTGGTGAAATTGGGCTACATCACCATCATACTCTAACTGGTGAAAGGTGCCAAATAAAATAACTACAAATAAAAGTTGTGCTAATATAAAAAGGGACAAGACATGGAATACCAAACAAATTCAACATAATGCTCCATTGCAAGAGTGGTCTTGAGGTAATTTTCCAACAGTGTAATTCAACACTGACCAACTCTGCTC
The DNA here is from genome assembly GCA_900660455.1 of Gephyroberyx darwinii. NCBI lineage: Eukaryota > Metazoa > Chordata > Actinopteri > Trachichthyiformes > Trachichthyidae > Gephyroberyx > Gephyroberyx darwinii. The sequence continues at coordinate 27,937 of CABFOQ010024112.1, forward strand.
TGTCATTGTGATACATGGTTGATCCTGATGAAATACTCCAAAAGGAGAATGCAACAATGCGATGGCACTAACCTGTGCGACCTTACATGTGTTGTAAGGAGTTCCCGGGAAGGGAATGTGATCGATTCCTGTAGTCATGTCAACAACGATCTCGTCTCTATGCATAGCAATAGGCGGGCCCCCGGGGTCCTGCAGCGCCAGGACAATAACTGTTGTGTTGTCTGCACGAAGCATGCGCTCTTTCCAAAACAAAAGAGCTGTGCATCCCAACCGGGTGGCACAGGACATTCCCTTTGGTCCCTTAGGAGCAAACAGAGAAACCAAACATGAGGACAATGATATTCTCATGTATATAAAACCTTGTTGGAATTACAATCCTCTAAAAGCCATTTCCATCAAAATTAAGGCTAAAATAATAATTCTGACTATTTTTCTAGATACTGGTGAATACAATTATTTTGTTGCAGTTCCTGTATCTTCTTGAAATCATACTTATTTTCAAACTAATTGGGTATTTTAAATGGAACTAAATATTTCTATATTGCCAATAATCTAAAAAAGAACAAAAACTAAAATCACAACAAAAATGCATGATTAATTGCGCAACCCTAACTCAAATTCGGAAAGGAAAGAAATTCACGCACCACCATTTTGTCATGACTATGACACATGTTGACAGCATCCTTAGGTGGCATCATGTTCCACAGTCCATCGCTGCCAAGGATGATGTAGCGATGCCGCTTGGAGTCAAGGGTCACCACCGTGGTATCAGGCTCTGGGGAAACCACAAACTCCCCACTGTAGAAATCATAGCTCCAGAGATCACCTTTCAAAAGTAAAGAAAATATATAAATTATTCACCCAATGATGATATTTATGGCTGGTAAACAGTCCGTTCTGTGCACACTCGTTCCAGCGACAGCGGTGCTTTGTGTTTACCTAGGGCTCGGGCCACCGCCAGGAAGGGAATCTGGTCGATGACAGTGCTCCTCCTTACAGGGCCGTTGTGGGTCAGTCTGGGTCTCTTCCACACAACACGGTTCACGCCAGACTTCTTCATTACACTAGTTACATAAGCATAACACGACAAATTTCAATGCAGAGCCATGGTTTTAAGACAGAATGAAAATAAAGCAAAAAATGTCGCAGAATTCCAAGATTCATGCTTAATCTGTGATATTTGTGATGAGGTATTCTTTTAACAAACTGTGGAAAGACAATGTGCTCACAGGTGCAGAATGTCTAGCTGCATTGATGAAACATTATTTGCATTATCTGAATAGGAGAGGAGCACGTGCAGCAGCAGACTCATCCTGCCTCGGTGTACCAGAGCGACACCAGTGGTCCTTCTTGTCCACCGCCATTAGACTATATAACTCACTGGACTAACCATCAACACACACCCCCCGCCCCACACTTTTTGCACATTTCACTTTTGTAAATAGTTTGACTTTTGCACTGTATTGCATAATACCGATACCACTACACAGCTACTGAAAAGTTGGGAGAGTGGTAACTTTTTTCTTGTGAATTTCAGAAATTAGACTCAAATGTAATCTATTAGTGAAACATGTTTTCTATGCTGTGCTTGAGGATCCCAATGGAGAGTCCACTTTACACTGCAAAATCCTATATAGGTGTATTAAAGGTACCGTGTTTTAACACGTTTGAACAATCTCTAAATAATCAGCATCCAATACAATTATTTGTTCCCACTGCCCATGTTATATTTTGGTTCTGGCCAATATATGAAGATATTTGGTTATTGTACATTAGACTGAACACATCACATCATGAATTAATCTTAATCTTAATATGAACTTCTTTCGCAGCTCACCTGCCACCCAGTCGTTCAATCCTCTCTTTTTCTTTAGGAAGTTCAGGTTTATGGTCTTGTGTGATTTCAAGTGCCTGGAGGGTGATATCAGAGTCACTGTCTTTCACCCCAACCACCACTGCCGAATCCCCTACATGGGCAACGTACATGTGTACCCCCCGGATCACAATCACGCTGGCCGTGGTGCCTGATGTACTGGGCAGGCCAGTCAGAGTCTTTGGCCACTCAGCTGTAAGGGAAAAAAAGATGGATGAAAGCGATTAAAAATTACATTATTTACTGATCGATTTGTTCAACGTTTATCCAGGCAGGTGACAGTGATGGGATACAAAAAAGCAAAATTGTAACAAGGTGTAAAGACAGTCAATTCTGGAGAACTGGTCTAATTTCAGCAATCCAGCACTCTAAAACTGAAACAAGTTTGCAACTACTCATGGCAACACCAGCAGAAAGGTGTTTTTTTTTTTAGATTTTAGTGACAGTTGATATGGTTTCTTAGAATTATGAAAATGTACTTTGGTTCCTGTCCTAACAACATTTTTTCTGGCTGCCACTGAAGAAAAACAAGTTCACAAGTTGCTTGTGAAGAAAACAAAACAGATTTAGTTTACTTCACAAACAAACAAGGAATTTTACACAATCACTCCTCTGTCAGTTAATGCTTTGTAAAAAGCTACAGATTTAGAGCAGGTCAGGCAACTGCTAATTAACGACAGGTGTCAGCTTCCATGGTCCCTTTTAGCTTTTCAGCTTACTGAGAAGGTGGGGGGAGTGACACAAATCGTAAGTTCTGGAAACCAGGAGAGGCTAGCGGTAAAGAAATACTATTTTGTACAAGATTTCCGCCTTTTTAATTGATCTTTTGAAGTAGAAATAAAACTTTTTTACATGTAAATTGGAACTTTTCAAGAAAATAAAACAAAACAAACAACAAATAAAACAAATTATTGATTGTCTCATGGTAACCATCTGTAGTTCATAGTTTAAGTTTACCCAAGTTTTGTTTACTATTACATCACTGCTGCTGATCCATAATGACAACAATCAAACTCCACAGTGAATGAAGCTTAAGCTTTTTTTTTTTTTTTTTTTACAAGCTAAAAGGGCTTTTGTATCAGAATCATAAGCACCTAGTGACGAAGGAGGTGAAATGCCCTGCTGGACTTGTGTTTGACGTGCTAGGATTGAGTGGCCCATTGCTCAAACTAAGGGCAGCAGTATAGTAACAACAAAGTCAAACTTGCCTGGAATAGAAACACAGTTGAACATGCTGCCACATACAAATTTGTTTATATGCGCTGCTTGAAAACCTGTGTGATTGGTCATGAAGGTGCAGCTATCCTCTAACAAGCTCAGCAATCCTAACTTGGAAATGATTTATTTTGAAAGAGTTGCTGGTAGGCAGATGTTAGCAAAAAGATGTAAACAAAGCCAAGGCAAATAAGGAAATTAAGACGCTTTTTTACGAGGCAACACAACCAATTCTGTGATATTTTAGACCAATCGCAGGTGGTTGTGCACTGGGAGCTGGTGTGCCAAGAATTCAACTAGTTTGCCGAGCAAGCCTGTGCACACTGTGGAGTTGAAAACCAATGTGGCGCTTTATTTCTTTTTGCAAACGTGTCTTTCTGTCCATAGGAATCTGACAAAATTGGTTTCTACTGCAAGTACTGTGGCCTTAAGAGCAACCAGTGAAAAAAGGCCTGCCTGAAAAAGGCTGTATGATGCCCGTTGCAAACTACAACAGTAAGATGGCCTACACTGGCCATTTGTCTTTGCCCTAAATTATAGCCAGGAACCAGGCATTGACCAGAGGCAGTACCGATACAATGTGTATATTGTAACACAATATATTATAATAGCAGTGCAGTCACCTTGGGAGGGGAAACGGTGTGATCATCCTGAGCTGTTGTATCTGGAGGATCCAATGTACAGTATTACATGTTTAATACATTGTCAGAAACAAGAAGCCTTTTGTTTTTATGTCGATTCTGCCAGTTACAATATCAAAGTGAAAAAAGTCTGATTTAATGTTTTTTAAATATCCACTGCACATACTGAAATACACAGGGAACGGAGACATTTACAGTCATTACCAGCATAACAGCTGTTTACATTATTATTTGATTATTTTCTCCTTTTCAGTTAAACAAATCCATGAGCTGAAAACCACAATGTAATTTTAAATAAACAATTGTTTTGTTCTCCTATCTGCCAAACTCCACTACAGCTTCAGCAAGATGGAAATATATCTCCATTTCTCTTTGCACTATTATGTCAACAGTTCTACTTCAAACAGAAGAAGTAGCATGACTGTGTTCCATTTAAAAAAAAAAAAACTAGTCTTGCACTGATCTACCAATACCACGTAGTGGCCCTGAAGAAACCATATTTGTCATCAGTGAAGGCCACATATACTATGAAACTATCACAACGCTTTACGATGCAGAAAAGACATCTATCATTTACATCACAAATTGGATGGGATGGTAAATTTTGATTTAGTGATGCAGCGATACCCCTTTTTCACTACCAACACCAATTCTGCGTACTAACCTTGACAAATCACCCAATACTAAGCAAGACTCTGCTCTGGCAAGATCCAATATCTCATTCTGTGTGTCCAGTGTGAATGGCTTTGTGTAGCTTAGTCCAGGAGAAAGTTGATATCATCCCAGAAACATGTTTGCCTGAGCTAGAGATTGCCATTGAAGGATGATAAAGAAAAAACAGGTCACAGTGTTCAGTGGCGTTTAAAAACTAGAAAGCCCATAATAACCATCTTCTGAAATTCCCAGAGGGTCCACAAGGTTCCTCATTCTCATTTATTTTACTGCTACGTCAAAATGATGACTGGTTTATATTTTAAGTGTCAAGTCATATATCCAAAAGCTGTTTTGTGGTCAGTTGACAGTACGCTGCAAGTGAAAAGCTAACTATTTAGAAATTAATATGTCAAGCAGGAGATACGTGGGATGGGACAGCCGGTATAGGATTAGACATCATAACGGCTGAGTAGCATATTGGTTGTTATGACACAGTATACCATCTATAGACAGAGGACTTTGACAGCAAGGATTATGACCATTAAATATACCTGAACATTGCTCCTAGTATGTATGACCTCTTTGAAAAAAGGTGTATGTAACCTCAAGTTACTTGACTTACGTAGCTTTTTCCACATTGCGTGGTGGCAGGCAATGAACCCTTTGCGCAGGGCAGCACATACTTCACTGTGATCCTTCGACCAAAACCCTCTTTGCCTTTTCAACAAATCCCACAGATGATCTCTGGCAAAATGTGCTGCTTCTCGACCTCCGTGCCCATCAAATACAGCGAAAAACGCCACAGACCTCCGAGTGTCGACTATATTCTCTGCGACTTTTTCGTTTGATACCGATGTGCCGTTGTTCTCACTGTTCCCACTTGAGATACTTTCTACCCACATTGCAGAAACTGGGGCAGATTCGGGGGTATGACTCAGTGTGTCATTAACAGTCTGTTTGGTAGGTTCACTCTCCGCTTTTACCTCCCCTCCTCCATGTCTCTGCGAATTTAGATAATCTTCCATCGGTGACTGCGTCGGCTCGTACTCGATTTTTATCTCGAGAACATCCTCCATGTATTTCCTCCCTCCTTGCTCGGAGAATGCACTCATACGAAATATTACTGCGTCGTCCATGATTGTGAAAACCTAGCGTTAGGTACCTAAACAACAATAGAATTCATCTAGTTGCTGACCAGTAGCTTGCTAGCTAAATAGGCTATTCGAACCAATTTTGCCGCGATAGTGTTGCCGAAGGCTTCCTTCCTTTTTTGTTTATCTTCTTCGACGGGTGGTAAACGTGCCACAGTACGTAATGACGTCATGTTTTTTCCCACCTATCAACCTTGGCAAATGCTGCCTAGCAACTAGGACCGGTACGCTTGGCGCTTATGCTGCCTTCAAGTGTTGTTGGAGATATCGTGATTATGAGTTAAGCTCATATGAACGAGAAAGAATGGGCTTGAATCCCAATGTCCACTGTCCAGGCCAAGGTTTGTCCAGACCAGCGGGGCAGCGATTGGCACGTGACCCCTGAGCGCAGAAACCAAACGCATCCCAATGTCCCAATATATATCTTTTTTTCAATGCATTTGCAATGGTGACTCCCAGACTAGTGATGTTTTCTTGTGAAATCCCAAGATACTGATGTGGAGAGAGGAAAAGTATTTGTTTGTGCTGTTGCTGAACATTACCGCCACACGATGGCACCAAAGCAAATGTCTTTTAATGTCCAGCCATAACCCATTATTTAATTGTTGCGTTCCTAGCAAATGTGAGTTTAGTCCAATCTGGTGAATTTAGAGTTTTAAGATGCATGATATAACTTTTATAGAACTGTTGATTCGCTAATTTAAGTTTATGAGTCGGTAAATACACTGGCGGCAAAGTTTTCTCTGAGCGCAGGAAGTGACAATTCAAATTACGAGCCGAACGCACACTTGCTTCAAAACAGCAGGGAGCAAGCTAAGCGCCTCGGGTATCGCTGCCACTTGGGGCCGCCAACGATTAAATTACAGTGCATAGTGCAGGTTTAATTTCAGATCAATGCTGTCTGTGATGTGTGTTGGCCCTGTGATGGACTGGCAATCTGTTCAGGGTGTTTTCCCTGCCTTCTGATCAATGTACTGTATGCTAGGATAGATTCCGCACCCAAAAGGTCCTGAACATCAATGAAAGCTAATTTCAGGCACGTACCTTGCATTTCTGGGTGTGTTTGGTTGTGTATTTTATTTTAATTTCCTGTGGATTAACTGGCCAAACGTAGATTATGTAACATGTCGAGATATTTCCAACGGGGCACCAACAACTGGTTTACGCTAACAGACTGATATCCATAACTGTAATGCTATGGTGAGCAACCTCACTTTTAAGTTTGTGGGTCTGCATCCAGGATTTTCAAAGCCAGAGCACAATAACTGATTTATGCTCAGGGACAATAGTAGCTATCTGTTAGTACAAAGAACAGCCATTGAAACGTACAACCAACATCCTGTTAACAATGTACTTGTCACTATGCTTTGCAGTGATGGAGGCTGGCATGTCCAAAGCCACTGTTGCCAATTTGGCAACTTTAGCGCTCCATTTACCAACTTTTCACACCCAACTAGTGACTGTTTCTCAAAAGCGTCAAGCAACAAATCTTGTGGCTTTTTGGGGCCATCTGGAAAAATACTAATGTGTTGACTCCCAAAGCATTTGCCAACAAAGTAGTTCCTAAGAGGCATAGTATTGACGTCTGACGTGACCACTGCTGAATCGATTCAGTTGTGTGTCGAATCAACTCACTCACTTAAATGGGTCGTTCATTTTGAATCAGACATTACTAGGCCACACCGCCTAAACGTCTGCTTTTACAACCTTATGGAAGCTTTAATAATGTGCTATGAAACAGATTCTGACTCACCATATATCGTGGAAAGTGACAGTCAGTTTAATTTTTTTTTAATTGAAATAATCGGGAGGGAGGGACAGTTTCATAGGGCTGAATGATTCATTGATTTTATATTGATATTGTGATGTGAAAGAATGCAATTGCCAATCGCAAAACATATAAGTTGAACCAAGATTTCCCGCCACTGGTTGTGACCGACAACTCCAGAGTGGGCCAAATCCAGGGGATCTGATGGGTGGATTTTCTCTTGTTCAGCCCAAACACATTACTTGAAAATGAGGGAATATATTTTCATGAAAATGTTACATAATGCAGCTTTAATGTTGGTCTAGCTCCAGCATGCTAGTGGACCAAGGCTAAAATCTGCACATGAATGAATGTAGAGTGTCATTGCAATAAAACTAGTGAAATTCTGTATTTTAGACAATAAAATGTGCATCACAAACAACAGATCTCCTTTAGCCAATTAAATTCAATAAGATGATTTTGTTGCAGTTTTAGTGACTAAAGGACATCTGTTGCATATTATCACCCTCGATAATACAAGAATTAGGCGTTTCCTCTCCTTTTTTTATATAGACAATCTCATCCATGCTTTTGTTTTATTCAGAATTGATTACTGTGATGGATCTGTGTCAACTCTTATAAATACTTAACTCAACATGGGCCACTGTATTCAGACTAAGTGGTGATGTTACTGGCTATTGGGTTTGTAAGGCTGGTGTCAATTCATGAATTGATATAATTTCAAGTGAATCGATCTCAAACCTGTTATAATACACACTGTGCAGTTGCTGTGGTTGCATGAGCTCTTCAGCAAGCAGTGTTAGAGTAATACCAGATGGAGGCAGTGTTGACCTAGAAAATAAATTCCTAAATTCAATTTAAACTATTTTTTTAATTCCCTAAAATTCATACAAATTCAAGTTTCAATGAAATGTTTTCATCACAAGATAGATCAATAATGTACATGAATTGATTGACTGGTTTCAACTTGATTTACTATTAGATCTAGGCTATTTCTTAAGAAAGTGTAAATAAATACAGACGACCTTTTTCAACATAAGCTGTTTAGATATTTCACACAATTTTGTAATGTGATCATTGATGGTTGCAAAGAAGATAAGAGGTCAAAATATCTTCACCTGTCTAATGATTGAAAATGACATTTACCTGTCTCATAGGGAGGAGCAGGAAGCCACTTAAGGCAATGTAGTTATCAGGGTCATCATACAGCCCCTGCCCAGAGGAGAGACCATGACCACGTCTCCCTCCTCGAGCTCAGTGCTTTCGAGAAATACTCATTACCTCAATCACGTTTGTATTTACCATTCCACAGAACAATTTTGTCACCGTGAAACAGCTGAACAGTTGTTGACTGCGCGCTTCGCCAGTGCCTGGCTGCGAATCTGAATTAGTAGATTCCTCTCACGAGAGCTCAGAAGACACCTGCATTATCACAGGAGAGGAAGATTGGCATTGTTCATTAGAAACTCTGTAATGCTGACGGCCCCCTGGTGGCCGGGTGTGCCAAGATTTAAATCCTTGTTCATGCTGTGTTTTTATTTTTCACTATTATATTACTACACAGTTTCTCTTCACTGTCCACTGTTGAAACATCAAACAGATTGCTTTCACTTGCAGAATCTTGCATCGCCAAATGTATTATACAAAATGGCTGCAGATAGGAGCTGTGACATCAAAGGAAAACTTAATTTTTTTTCAACTGAGAGTTGCCAGTGCCTGTAGTTGAGTTGCAGGCTTTGCTGATATTGAACTCTGCTATAAATCAGTGTGATGTCAGTATTGAAGGCTTCAATATTTCCTGAATTAGTCAAACGAGTAGAAAAGGCCGCTTTCAGTCTAGCAGCGTGGACCCAGAGAAGACTCAGCTTGAATACTGATCCTATTAGGCAGGCCGGAGTGGTATCAAATATTCACAATTTAATTGGCCACATTGAATTACTATTTTCAGGGGAGCTCAAAGATTCCACTGGGGTTCAAGTTTTCCATGAGTCACTCTTAAGTATGAGGATTTGTTGACATAACTAACATACCTAAATTAACTCTCTACTTCAACTTGTTTTTTCTCAGTTGATGCTCCAGTTTCACCTCAGTCTCCAGGTTGTCACTGGTCCACAGTATGGCTTCCATGTTCTTCAGTTTCACCTTTTCCTCCTCTACATCGGTCCCCAGGCTGCATGCCGTGTCTCTCCTTCAGCTCATCCCTATTGTCAGGGGTGGTTGGGCCACTTGACGACTACAGGCCAGCAAAGCCACAGTATTCCTCATACTGTCCTCAACTATTCAGAAATGTTGCCTGGAATGTCACGTCCTTATATCAGTTAAAGCCTATGTGACATTATACCTGTGAAAAATATTTATTTTATCATGCAATGTAATTGTGCAATACGTAATCATATTATGTAAACAGACTGATAAAAGACCAAACAAGGGTGGGTATAAATTGAAAAAAGCTCTAATGTTAACAAATCAGTTGTATTTGAGTAAATTAAAGGTGAGAAAACAAATTAAAGTAACACATCTCCATAACCACATTACAAAGTGCAGTCACAAATATGGAAATGTAGTATTTCTGAAACCCAGACATTATGGTTACCATGACTAAAGCCAATATTACCCATATTTGGTACACAGACACGGGGAGGGGTAGAGTGTATGTCTACATGCAGTATGTGTCTTGTTGGAGCCATAATGAACTATGAGCTATGGTTATGGTTAAAACCTGGGCAAAAGAGAGTTAAATGTATGAAAGTAAAATGATTTATATAAAGCGGTATACAAACATGCTATGTTAAATATGGTTAAACATGAATGTTTTCTGTGCTTATGCCTTGCTCCCCCCTAGGGTCAGCTCTGCTACTGCATGGATGTTGTCTATTTAATTAAGGGATTAACTACACCTGGGGAAAGGACACCGGGTGAGCGGAACAGTTTTTCAACCGCAAATTATAGAAAGTATACTGCTGAATTATTGATTACGTTTTTGTTATTTTTGAAAGTCAATGAAGAATAGCTTCATTAAAATCTTTTGTTAATAAAATACCTTTGTTGACTTTGGATCCGCATTATTGTTTGGATTGCGTGTCATCAACCCCGCTCAAACAGTGGCTTACTGAAAGTGGAACATTGGAAGCCTGGTGGATTCTGTCTTCTTCCAATCTGATCTCTGTCTAAAGGTGAAAACACCCCAATACTGCAATATTCTACATCGCACTGCTGCAGACAAGAATCCAGGAACCCATGAGCATTTCGTTGAGCATGTTCTCAGCTGTATGCTTTGTTGGTGAATTTCTGTCTGAATTTCTGTTTCTGTCTCTCTCTTTTGTGTGTGTATGTTTGAGTGTGTGTGTGTGTGTGTGTGTGTGTGTGTGTGTGTACG